>JAHKKF010530726.1:8489-31089 GCA_019740295.1 Labeo calbasu
ACTACCATAGCATACGCTACGCCTACATCATCCACTGGAACGCCACTCTCTTGTGAACGCGTGTACTACAGTTAGCGGAAGCTAGAGATTATGGTTTCTAAAGTTTTAAATGTAGATATTTTTCTCACACAAACACATAGATTCGCTTCAGAAGGCCTTTATTAACTCCCTGAGCCGAGTGGAGTACTTTTTATGTTGGATAGATGCACTTTATTGGACTTCAAAATCTCAACACCCATTCATTACCATTATAAAGCTTGGAAGATTTTTAATATAGCATTTATAACAATATAACATTTCCTGACATAACTCTGAAAGAAGAAAGTCATATATATACCTAAGACGGCTTGAAGGTGAATAAGTCATGGGGTATTTTTCATTTTTGGGTGAACTATCCCTTTTAGTTATCTTCACTGAAATGATTCAACAAGTATCCATCCCTATAGGATGATCTGTAAAGCTCTGAAATTCACCTGTGATTCTTTAAACAGTCCACTGCAATCATCACAGCTGCGAAGGATCCAGAGACTCTGGGAGAAACCTTGGCTTGGGGCTGTCCACACGGGACAGCGCCTCTCCTGTCATGGACGGCATTCTGCGCGAGATCACCACCATCCGCCAGTTCCTGGAGAAGAAAGACGAGAGCAGGGAGATCGCTAAGGAGTGGCTGCAGGTGGGGTACGTGCTGGACGTCCTGCTGTTCCGCGTCTACCTGCTGACTGTGTTGGCCTACAGCATCACTTTAGGCACACTGTGGTCGGTCTGGCAGAACGTCTGACCGTAGATGTGGGTCACAGAGGGAAGGCGCCAATTCTGTCTCACTGCTTAATGTAAATGCAGTGTTTGACGTAGTTTAAGTGCTGGTAATGTGATTGTTATCTCACAGGAGAATAACTTGAGCACCATAGAGGAGAAATGTGCTTTCAAATCAAGAGTTATTACTCGCAGACTGCTGTTCTCGCCAGATGAAAGCTCTTCAAACTGCCGTCTCTGAAAAGCATACGACATACGTGTATGATTGTTATAATATTGCAGTCTTTTCATATTCAGTACAACAGTGTGACTGTGAGTGTGATATTTCTTTTTACAACATATAAAGAAGTTAAAAATGAATTATTCATATTTTAGATACATAATGGGAAGATATTTCGGTTGTTTTTTTTTCTCACGAAATTGTTTCAGACAAGCAAAGCTTTAAAACATATATGAAATACATAACTCACTGAAACACCATATCAAAACCTTCATTATTCCAATGTTAAGAAAAAAAAAAATCCTGGATTTGATTAATCACACTGACAAAACTACCGTTCAAAAGTCAGGAGGCTAATTTTTTTAATTAGCACTTTTATTCAGCAAGGAGGCATTAAATTAATCAAAAGTGACAGTAAAGGCATTTATAATGTAACAAAAGATTTCTAATTCACAAATAAAACCTGTTCTTTCTATTCAAAGAAATAAAACTATCATGGTCTTGACAAAAGCAGCACAAGTTGGGCACCAAATCATATAAGAATGACTTCTGAAGTATCATAGGACACTGAAGACTGAAAAAAATTCAGTTTTGCCATCACAGCTCTAAATTATATTTTGAAAAAAACTGAAAACAATTTTAAATTGTGATAATATTTCACTGTATTACTGTTTTAAAGGGTTAGTGCACCCAAAAATGAAAATTCTGTCATTAATTACTCACCCTCATGTTGTTCCAAACCCGGAGGCCTTCGTTTATTTTCGGAACACAATTGAAGATATTTTTGATTAAATCCGAGATGTCTCTGATCCTCCCATAGACAGCAAGGGTCCTACCACATTCAAGGCCCAGAAAAGTACAAAAATGATCGACAAAGTAGTCCATATGACATCAGTGGTTCAATTGTTAATTTACGAACCTACGCGAATACTTTTTTGCGCAAAAAAATAAAATAAAAATTATCGACTTCGTTCCACAACTTCGTATACGCGTTCACGAAAGCACCCCGACGCTACAGCGTGCGTCGTTCTTCGCGTGCGTGTGTTCAACGTCATAACGCCGAATCTGTTACCGCCGGCGCCGCCACACGCATGCGTACTGGTAACGTACTCTCGTGAACGCGCGTTCACAAGTAATGCAGTGGAGACGAAAATGTGGAATACAGTTGATATATGTTTATTTCTTCGAGCAATAAAGTATTCTCGTAGCTTCGTAAAATTACAGTGGAACCACTGATGTCATATGGACTACTTTTTTGATCATTTTGGTACTTTTCTGGGCCTTGAACGGGGTAGTACCCTTGCTGTCTATGGGAGGATCAGAGACATCTCGGATTTAATCAAAAATATCTTCAGTTGTGTTCCGAAAATAAACGAAGGTCTTACGGGTTTGGAACAACATGAGGGTGAGTAATTAATGACAGAATTTTCATTTTTGGGTGCACTAACCCTTTAATGTATTTTTATCAAATAAATGGTGAGCCTTCACGCCATGTCGTAATTACAGTAATTCCGAGATGACAACACGTGACATTTTACTCGTAGCTTTCCATGTTGTCGGAGGGAGGTAGCGCCTAAGTAGCGCTAAGACGAACCTGATGGCGGTCACGTGGTACATCTGTAACTGATTTAAGTCGTAATTCTAAAAACATTCAGAGTTTACAAGTTGTGCTTAGGAGTTCAGGAACATGTGAGGGCTTTGGCGTTGATAGTGTTGCCATAGAAACACATAATTCCAGATAGAGTAGAATGTCACGTGTTTTCATCTCGGAATTACGGCATGGCGTGAATGCAGCGTAAGACTTTAAAAATCATTAAAAAAATACAGAAACTTTTTTGAACGGTAGTATGTACTACCATTTCAAACCATTTTTATTTCAACTTCAGTCCTATTTGTGTATGTTGGACCAATTACTTTTAGTTTTACGTCATCATGGAAACAACAATTTAGGTTCTAATTAACATCCAGTTGTTATCCTGATAAAATCTGTAGTATTCAATTCTATCCTGTTGTTGAAATGAAAACATCTTGTAAGTGTCTGTATTTATATGTCCTGAGAAGATGTTGAATTGTGTCTATATTGTGTTCCCGCTCTTTCAGCCCAAGGGCGGCTGAGTATTAGTCGTTGCCTGTGACACTAAATGTACTAATTGTAAAGATTTTCACCTCACTGGGAATGCACTCAGCAGGCCTGGGGTGATTGGATAAATGCCATCGACACCCTACATAATTAAAGAAAAAAAATCAGTTAGACAGTAAATGGGAGCATTGATCCCAATACAATCAATGTGGCTACATCTCTCCATTCTGCCAGCACAACACAGTCCTGAATTAGTGATATAAAACTTTATGTTTTATGAGAAACGACAGTTTGCCGCATGGCAAATGCTACTTTTTATGTAAATAAAATAAATAATTCAAATCGGTATTATCATAATTACCCATCAACCACACCACAACCATAGACCCTTGATGTCTGCACTCACGTTTGACCAGCAGAGGGCTTCTAAGGCCATGTAATGTATTTAAGGCACTGCTGATGTTAGGGACATCATTACATGCTCCTGAGTTTCACTGGTATCTGTAATATTAAATACAGTCTGCATTTGGAGCACACAATAGGATTCCAGTGCCAGAGGAATTTCATTATCAACCAAGAACGGAATGTTGGCAGGCTGAAGTTGGCTGTGTAATTCCTGAAAGCCATACGCCGTCATAACAAATGGCTTCAAGTGGCATTTGTATGCTGTTACTTGTTTTGCAAATTCATCTGCTGGAGGTCGTCCACCGGCTGTGGCTGGGCCCGCTTGCGCCCGCTCGCACCCGCAGGCGCAGCTTAGCTGGGAACACAATCGAAGGGATTTGAGAAGACCACGGCCACCATTCAGTCCTTCGCTGTCTAAACTTCCCTTGTCCATTAGATCATATCTGGGTCAAAGAGCAACCAAAGATGGGACCCCCCGCTTGGCGTACAAAAGCTATTCACGCGGAGAAGGTCACGTGACCTTAGCCAAAAAACTGGCGGTCTTGGGTGCCAACGGCATCAGCGTCGCTCTAATGATTCTTAACTTCCTAAGGCCTTGCAAAGCAAATATACAATCTGAACCCTGCTGTCTTTCTCAGACGATCATTAAAAAAATCTGTTTCATCTTAAGAGATAGAACTAATTAAAAGACTCATTAGCACAGTACACTGAGGTAGCATTGTCTGCTTTATATGAGGCACATTATTTCCAAAGATAGTTAGAAGGTGAAAAGGGATAACGGCGTTTCATTAGCCACTGTAAAGATGCGGTCACATTTACCGTTGGTCGGCGAATTTTAGCTGGTGAATGTCATGTGAGGGCTTCTATTTGCATTTCACAGCAGGTTCATGTATTTCAAGCATTTGCTGCGTATTTTGTTTGCTCAGAAATGTACTTTGTGAGATGTGTTATGCTTGTTGTCTTCTATCTTCCAGTCTGTATTTCCACAGAATGAAGGGTCATATGAATTTCTGAATGAACTGCTCATTTTAAAATCCCCGTCTACTGACATTTGTTATGAGATCCACTTCGAACATTACAATGCACATAACTTTTGTTAACTCTACAATAAGTGAAAGTATATAGCCATATTGTATAAATAGAAGTTCAAAGATAAAATGATAAAGATGGCTGTAAACTTGTTTCTCTGATGCATAAGGTCTATACAATGGACCTTTTTTTGCTTCCTAAAGTATCTACATTTACTGTTTCTCTGTGAAATTTCATATGCAAAATCCAGTCTTTTTAATTGGAATTTATATGATTGTATGGAAGCCCGTTTCTGCCACTGAATAAAAAATAAAAAAAATGTGATTGTGACTTTATTTCACAATCCTGACTTTTTTTTTCTCAGAATTGCATGATACAAACTTGCAATTTGGACTTTTCTAAGAATTGTGTGAGATAAACTCGCAATTGTAAGTTATAAAGTCAGAATTACGAGAAATAAATTTGTTATTCTGAGAAATTAAGTCAAAATTGTGAGATATGAACTCACAATTCTGACTTTTCTTAGAATTGCGTAATATAAACTTGCAATTGTGAGTTATAAAGTCAGAATTGCGAGACTTTTTCCTGCAAATGCGAGTTTGTATCTCGCAATTCTGATTGCGAGTTTATATCTCGCAATTTTAACTTTTTTCTCCTAATTCTGACTTTTTTTCTCAGAATTGACAAACTCGCGAGTTATAAAGTGAGAATTGTGAGATATTGACTTGCAGTTACGAGTTAGAATGTCAGAATTGCATTAAAAAATTGATCAAAATTATGACTTTTCTCACAAATGCAAGTTTGTATCTCACAATTCCGACTTTATCTCGCAGTTCTGACTTTCTTAGAAGTGTGAGATACATTAAACTTGCAATTTTTAAAAATTAAGTCAAAATTGCGAGATATAAACTCGCAGTTGTGAATTATAAATTTAGAATTGCGAAAGAAAAATTCTTTTTCTTGCAATTGTGAGTTTATATCTCGCAATTCTGACTTTTTTCTCAGAATTGAGAGATATACAGTAAACTTGTGAGATCTCACAATTCAGACTTTTTTTTTTTTGCAATTTCGAGTTTGTATTTAGCAAAATTCTGACTTAACCCGCAATTGCGTTTTGTAAAGTCAGAATTGCAAGATATAAACTTGCAATTCTGTAAAAAAAAAGAAACTAAAAAACATCACAATTGCAATATAAACGTACAATTCTGAGGAAGAATGTCAGAATTGTGGATTTATACCTTGCAATTCTGACTTTATTTCTCAGAATTGCGAGTTTATGTCTGACTTTATAACGCAATTTTGACTTTATAACTCGCAATTGCGAGTTTATGTCAATTCTGAGGAAAAAAAGTCAGAATTGAGTTCTGAGAAAAAAGTAAGTATTGCAAGATGTAAACTAGCAATTGTGAGAAAATTGTGAGAGGCCTATAAAGTCGCAAAGTCGCTTTTTTTTTTTTTATTCAATAGCAGAAACAGGCCTCCATACGATCGGTAGTTTCGCGTGAGGGCGAGAAACCTCCCCACGCAGATTTCCAGCATTTCAAATTGGTCAGTTGAATTAGCCATGTTAACCACCAAACCTTCTTTGATCTGACTTGCATGTAAGCTTTTTTTGTTCGCAAAAGTTCGCTCCAGTTCTGCTCATGTGTTCAGAGAAAACCAAAACTAAATAACAGTGTGATAATAACGTACAGTACGTCTATTGACATTGTATTACATGTATACAGATCCTTGTGATATACTTTAATATATTTGTTGTATTTGTATAAAATGTGTTATCATACGTGAATAAAAACGTTCGTACTTTGTGATCACACAACGTGTTTGTTTCCAGTTCTATCAGACAATTGTTGAATATGAACAAACAGGCAAAAATTGTGGCGCTTACACAAGATGGCAGCAGTTAGGTTGAGCTTTTGCTGTGCGTCTAGCCTAACACTGGCAGATGTTTACAATAATTCAACAGGATCATAACTCAAACACACACACAGCGTGTTAGACAGATACAATACCAGAGGGAGCATTAGCATAGCAGCGAATTGCCATTATTTGCTCAGATGGTTCCTGGTATTAACACAGAGCTCTATGTAATGAACACAGGCAGACTCTCTAAAGCACTGAGGTTTGTATTCTCAGCTTGTCTCCCCCCAGAATAAAAGAGAAGCAGAGACTGCTTTTGTTTCAGTCTATTTCCCTCCGAATAGTAATGAGAGCAGGCAGCGAAAGCACAGAACCTGTTCTCTTAATGATACACTACCTGTTTGACTCCACTTTGCAATCTTAAGGATTTATTGGATAATGTATTCGCATCTAGTTCAGCCTCGCTGACTTGTTTTGTCACCTTACTCTCTTATACAGTAATATTAAACTTGGTAAGATATTACCATTATCTCAGCTGCAGGTGGTGCTAACCGCACTGCATTCACAATGCCTTGGCAATTAACCTTTATTCATTTAATAGATTTTCCTACTCACATTGTTTATTTATCAAAAAAACAGTTAAGTTTAAAATCACACTAATCACTAATGTTTGATGAAACGTTCCTACCTAGTTTTACATATTCTGTGAACCCTTAGCAGGGAGTTTGATTGACAGGCGATCTGACCAATCATAACGGCGAATCTGCAATTTGTCTGACAAACTAACCAGACGGGAGAGTAGATTAACGTCGGTGGACTTCAATTTAATAATGGTGTGTATTAACGTCTTTCCGCGGTAGAAGGATACATTATAATGTTCATTAATGTTTATTTTTTTGCTTTAACTAGTAAAAAGGAAGAGATGGTCGGTTTACGTGCCGCGCTTGAACTGAGGCGCTACAGCGATCTGTCACGACACATTGAAGAGCCACAAAATGGTGTTTATTTTTTACATTTCTTACAAAATTTGAAAGCTAAGCCTTTGTTTCATACCGAAGTAACCTGCCTTGTCTTGTCTGTCAGCGTGTTATCAGTTTCCTCTTTGCTCCATGATGTATTGTTTCTTTCACTTTGGTAATACCTTTCGAAAATTAACCATGGTTTTATTATACTAAAAGTGTAGTAACCACCCTTTTTTGGCGTATTACCATTTGTAAAACCACATTTTCACTACAAATACCATGTTTAAGCCATGGTTGGAATACAAAACCATGGTTAATTTGTAATTACCATGGTTTAAGTATAGTAACCATGTGTTTTTTTCGGATTTATTTGTTGTAAAACCATGGTTCATAAGGGTAGCGTATGCTAAACAGTAATATATTTACAGTCTAAGATACTTTTTTTTTTTTTTGGTGATTTTACATGAAAACGTACATCCTCATTTATTCCCTTATTTTGTTACAAGCCAATGTTAAGGCTTCTCTCTCCTGTGCAGAAGTGGATGGTGACCAGGAGCTTGCAAATTCAAAAACAGCATCATAAAACTTTAAATTTCTACTTTGAGAACAAACTCAAATGCACATTTTCTGTTATGTTTTTACAACAGTGGTCACCGTTCACTTTCATTCCATACACCTTATTCTGAGCGTATGGGTGAGACTTCCGGTTCATTTGTCGCTATAGGGAAATAATGAGAAGAATAACAATGTGGTGTAAACAGTAAAACTGTCTGCACTACAAACAAGTGTGTTCGTAATTAAAACAATACTGTACATTAAAATAATATAGTAAGACGAACCAATTTGGAACATCAAGCAGCAAAAAAAAGCTTTGTACAGATAAAAATAGTTAGACGCGCATGAGACTAGAAGCCAGACCCATAATATTTACATATGGGGAAAAATAAGGTGAATAGAAAAGAGCAGCTTGAACATTCTAAACATCATCTTTTGTGTTCCACACAGGAAAATCCATCATATGGGTTTTGGAGGGTGAATAAATGACAAAATATTTGTTGTATAAAGGATCATTAACTCCTGTGAGTCGAACACATGAAAAAGCCAGACAAACTTAAGTCCATTTTTTATTTTTTTTCTAACTGCAGATTTAAGGAATACAACTGAACATTGTTATTTTGAGACTCATAAATAAAAAAAAAAAAAATACAAAAAAAAAAAACACTACAAAAACAATCTACTGTTAGTAGGATGTAAAAAATATCTTTCACTATTAAAGGCACAAAATTTACTTAGTGACAACACTGAGAAGAAAACCTGCAGCATTCGATCTCTTTAAATTCTTTATTTTTTTCACACTCCATCAGAGAACACTGAAATGTTACAAAGAGATGTGTATGATCCTACACCGAAAGAAAGACTACATCAGGAAACTGATGCCAATATCTGTAGCACGACATTCAGAAAGTAGTGCTACAAAAAATAGCATGTTGCTGGAAAAGACAAAGGACCGTTGCAAAGCTCTAATGCAAATTAAAATTTGTACAATTGACAACAAACTGAAAGAAAACAACAAAAAATTGGGCACCTTCTAAGATTAGGCTAAGATTAGGTGCTGAGGTAGACGTAACTATAACAATTCAAATAATAATAATAGAACAAACAAACAAAAAAAAAAAACCCAGAAACAAAACACTATATTTTTAAAGAGCAACAGGACTGGCACTTGTGCTGTCACAAGGGAGGAAAAAAATACAGACAAGCGGATACAGTAGAGAGAGGGGGAAGAGAGAAACTGCTTTGTTACATAAAAAGCTTTGTTATGCTTGGTCCGACAGGGCAATTGGTCCTCAGTGCTAATATAAAAAAAGACAACGTCTTGGTGCTTTGTTACTCAAACAGTTTAGTTTTGACCTCAATGGCACATGCATGGCAACACAGCATGAAATGGCTACTCTTTCTAAAACACCACACTGGAACACAGTGAGCCAACTCCAGGGATGCAATGATGATGCGTGGCTTTAACATAAGTACTTTAAACAACAAATAAACACTAGTAGGGGCAGCAGTACGCATGCATCAACAACCCGTCGAATGTTAAAGGGACGTAGTCGAAAGTTAAATCAGCAAACCTGTTGCTGAGACTAAAAAAAAGAACGCAAGTTTGATTCTCAAACATTAATTTTTTTTCCCCCTCGAAGTGAAAAACGCACATATTCCAATCCAAGGAATGTTTGGCTTGTCTTATTCGAAAAACCGTGTATAAAACACTACAATACTGATCGGTCGCCAGCGGAACCGCTGAAAATAGACCAAATGATCATTATTTCATCAACAACAACAAAAATCTGATCTGAGATCATCATGGCACCCCTGGAGCCCTGAAGACACCAATAATTTCTTGAAAATACAGAAACTAAGCAGATATATGTGGACAATTTGTTGAACAATTTCATTTAGGCACAAAGATATTACAGAAACATCAGAAGAACATTGAGGGAAGAACTATATCAATGCCAATATTTTTTAATCACGGTGAGAGAAAAAGTGGCATAGAATATGACTTTCAAATTAGTGCATTTGACACTAACGTGCTCTCACGCTCGCACACACACACTCGCGATCGGTCTCAAACACACACACGCTCTACTGTATGTGAAAACACTCAAAGCAAAGTACAAAATCAAAAAGTTACACTAACATGTGACTTAATATCTCGTATGGTTGCCACATATTAATTGCAAAACTTTACCCATTTAACATCAGTCGACATTATCCATTTACAGAACAAAATATATATTTCTGCCTTTTTTTTTTTTTTTGTAAATGGAGCTACGTTTTTAAATTCTCACAGGGGGCAGTATGCCCAAACTCACAGTGTTTTCCAGAAAACAACGGCAAGACATACGACAATTACATTTCCTTTGACGCGTCTTCCCATCCCTTCTTTTTTTTAGTCACTTCAAGTAAAAAACAAAACGTTGGCAACATTGATTGTTTTGTTTGAGATATTGTGTGCAATGGAATTGATCATTGGCATCACGTCGTGTTTTTTTTTTTTTTTTTTCACAAAGGAGAATGTGGCTGATTTAGTCCTTCACCTGCAATGTATTGACATCCAGAAAGCAACATTTACCACTATAGGATCACGCACTGTCCAACATTACCGAAGAGGAGCAAGGCAAACGATTCAAACGAGAGAATAATGATATAAAAAAAGAACTACAAAGTTTTGCCCCGCTGCAACCTCAACAAATGGAAAAAAGGGACTGACACTTAATACAAAAATATCACAATTTTATATATCAAATGGCCTCTGTTGGCTCTTGCTCAGGACTACACTCATACAAAGAAACATGTCAACTGACAGGATTTTAATTTTTTTTTATTTTCTTCCTTTCGTCTTTGATTACCACTTGCAGTCCCAATTGTCCAACGCACAATGCACTGCTGCATATGACCTGTTCTTGCTGGCTCACACTCTGTGAACCTCTTTTTTCACATTACAAAACTACAATTCTATTCACATATTTTCAAGTTTAACGTTTTGTTTTTTTTTTTCTTTTCAGACTTTAAAGAACTACACTTCACTTGTTCCATACGCACCTCCCAGATCAACTCCGACCCCGAACTTAAGGCTTCAGAAATCTCTTTTCTGCTCTTAAGGTAACATTTACAGGGGTGGGGGGACTGATAGGGAAAGTTCTGATTATTTTTTTCAACCCACTTTTCCTATAACCAAACCTTACCATTTCATATTCGTCGCTTCCGACATACAACACTTGAAAGCGTGAGATGAAGTTGCAATAATGCAAAACGCAACACAATGTGCTTTCGCGAACGAAACGCAACAAAACAAAACTTAGAGGTAGCTTACAAAAACGACCAAACCCACAAGCTCTTCAACAAGCAGGGTTAGTAAAACAAAACAAACAAAAACATAATACCAAGTTTGGTAAGATTAATGCAAGGAAAAACAAAACAAACGTCGAACGAAAGACGATAATCTCTCTTCACCGTGGCACTTAATTTCTTAAGTACTTCAAATCTCCCCTGCTCGCAAGACAAACGCAAAGCAAACGATCAAATATACAAAGAAACAAAGGAAAAAATTAAAACACTAGCACATGAGGTCACAAAAAAAACGAGGTAATTCAAGTACGATGTGCTGAAGTAAATCAAGGTACAATAGGAAACACAGACAAAGCAAAAGGAACCAAACCAAAAGAGTTGATCTGCTCTGTTCATTCATGCCAGCGTCTCCGGCTGGACAGGCCAAGCCTCGCGACCACCTACGAACACGCGGATATGTGCGGACGAGCCCTGTACGTCACAGTGCCGCTCAGTCTGCAAGCCACTGACAAAAGCAGCTTTAGTCATCATTTTGGTCTCTATAACAACAGCATAAACAGTTGATTAGATGTCTAGTGTGTAATGGATGTTCTGTATGTATTGCCAAGTAACGCTTAAGCGATTTTCAGACTTGATAAGTGAACGAGGAGATAAGGTGAACAGCTTTATTCTGCTTAAAATAAACTCGAAAGTTGGCGCTTGAGAAATCAGCATCAAACAGAAACTGTCGTCGTGAAGTTAGCTTGTAATATGCGCTACGAAGCTATGCCGAGAGAGAGAGAAAAAAGAAGTGAAATGACATTGATGAGCAGAGTACTGAGAGCTTAGCTGATTTGTACGCTGGTTAAACCAATAAGCCCTTAATGAATGTGAATCATATGGGAGGGATCTACACACTGACTGTCAAGCCGGGCGTCGTGAACATGTTTTGCAGGAAGCTTACGTCCCAGTTTGCAGTAATGACCCTGATGAACATGACGGTTCGTATTTGCTGTGGAGTACCTGACTGGCACATATCTCATTGTGTTCACACTACTATTTTTGTACCAGAAGAGGGCGTCCTGTGTGTGTCGTCTGACTGATGTAAGACGTTTGGGACGTAAGCTGACGTGTAGAGTGGACTTTCCATATGATCCGTGCTGTGAACGGATATACGTTAATCTTTTTTTTGTTTTGCGATACTGACGGGGTAAGATTTCTGCCTTTTAAGTTCCTGTCCATTGCCATTCCACCTTGCCCAGCTCCTCCGACGAATCCGTCCATTTCCTGACTGTGTTTCCAGGCGCTTTAACCCCTCGCCCCTCCCGCTTCCCCTCCCTCCCCCGCCGTCTCCCTCCTTCAGACGTAGCAGAGGTACAGGTAAGTCTTCTCTATCCTCCAGTCTGGGGGGATGTCTTCGGGCTTGTGGCCCTTCATGTGCTTCTGCATGGCGGAGAGGCTGGGGCAGTATTCCAGGCAGATGGTGCACTGGTACGGTGAGGCTCCGTTGTGGGTGCGCAGGTGTTTGATCATGGCCGAGTAGTCCCTGGAGCGCTGGTGGCAGAGCTTGCACTCAAACGGCTTCTCACCTGCGTGGAGAACAGAAAATGTCAAGATTTTGCAAGACATGTCAAGAGATTTTGTACTCAGAACGGTGCTGCTGGTATTCGTGAACAGACAGGAATATTCATGCGTATGAAAAGTAGGAATATGATTAAGCCAAACAATCTTGTAGTAATGCTACAGAACAAAATGGTTAAAGGTTCACCCAAATGTGAAAATTCTGTTATTAGTTACTATTAAAGTATTATTGTGACTGATGTCACATTGTCTATTTTAACGTCTTTACTACCTTTCTAGGGCTTGAACATGGTTGCCGTCTATGCAGGGTCTCAGATTTCATCAAAATATCTTAATTTGTGTTCCGAAGATGACCAAAGGTCTTACAGGTTTGGAAAGACATGAGGGTGAGTAATTAATGACAGTTTTCATTTTTGGCTGAACTATCCCTTTAAAACAGTTTTTGAAGCATAATGAGTCAAGATTTTAAATTAAAATTTACATGAAAGTATAAAGAAACATGTTCTAGGGTTGTGTATCTGGATACCATTTTTAAACAATTGTTTGCATAAATTCATTCATATGTTTTTGTGTGAATTTTTTTTTATCCAATATATATATCCAATATAAGTTCATATATATGCTACCAGTCAAAACTTTTTGAACAGCTCACCAAGCCTGAATTTATTTGATCCAAAATACAGCAAACGCAGTAATATTGTGAAATAATTTTACTATTTATGCTTTCTATTTGAATATATTTTAAAATGTAATTTATTCTTGTGATCAAAGCTAAATTTTCAGCATTATTACTCCAGTCTTCAGTGTCACATGATTCTTCAGAAATTAATTTGCTGATTTGCAGCTCATGAAATTTTTATTTTTTATTTTAGTATTTTTATTTAGCAAGGATGCTTTCAATTGATTAAAAATTATGGTAAAGACATTTATAATGTTACAAACAGTTCATCAAGGAAACCTGAAAAAAAAAAAAAATCTACTTGGCTGTTTTCAACATAATAATAGTAATAAAAAATGTTTTTTGAGCAGCAAATCAGGATATTAGAATGATTTCTGAAGGACCATGTGACTGGAGTAAAGATTAAAAAAAAAAAAATCACAGGAATAAACTACATTTTAAAATATATTCAAATTGAAAGTAGTTATTTTAAATAGCAAAAATATTTCCAGATTTTACAGTTTTCTATTTTACTTGTTAAAATGTTCTCTCTCTTTTTTTTTTTAAATAAATGCTGTTTTAAAATAAATACAGAACGAAAAAAGAAAAAAAGCTAAAACACATATCTCAGTTTCTACAAAAACTCTTAATTCGTTTTTAACATTGACAATAATAAAAAATATTTTAATCAGCAATGATTTCTGAAGGATCATGTGACACTGAAGACTGGAGTAATGATGATGAAAATGCTACTTTGTCATCACAGGAATAAATTTCAAAATATATTAAAATAGAAAATTTTAAATTGCAATGATTGTTCATAATATTACTGACTTTGCAGTACTTTTGTTTGTTTTCATGGTTGCACGTTATGCTTGATTAATTTCTGACTTCTGGAAGTTGAATGTCAGGCCAAAAATTTGAGCATAAAAATGCAAATTCATAAAGACTATTTACTTGTTTCAGTTATTTGCCTAATAAATGATGATACAATTTTTAGTTTTAAACACGTTTTTGACAGATTCCTAAAATATGTGTTTTCTCTTATGACAGGGGGTCTAAAAATTAAGCAATGTTTAGATTTTAGCCTACCCAAAAAACAACAACAACAAAAAAAACCCATTGAATTATTTCCCAAAGACTGGTGAAGTAGTCTACACAACTACTTTTTCTCTATTTTATGTACAACAACTCTGCAGCATAGTGTAACTGAAAAACAATCATGTGGAACAGCAGTGAATGTTGCATTTGACAAGCTAGCTACATAGTTAAATAACAAATTTGTTTCTTAGTTCAGAATGTTGTCACAAACCTCTTAAAGAGACAGAAACGCAAAGCACAGCACATTTGTTCCGACTGCGAAAATAAGTCATCTAAATGTTGACCTTTAAAAATGTCACTAGGGAAAGCATTGATAAGTTGAGGATTGAAGAACGCTCGTGTTGGGTAAAGGCATCCTGGGAATGCAAAGTCTCTGGGTTGTTTGCTCAGGTCTTGTGTTTGTTTAACAGAGGGATTGAGGAACCTTGACCTCGGCGGTTCGAGCAATGTCACGTCCGTCTGCGTTTGCGTATGCAAAGGCCCTAATGAGACGGTCATTAAACCGCCGAGACTCCGGTGATACATTCACGTGTGGTCAGTGTACTTTAACTGCACTGTAAACAGGGCAGCCTCAGATAACCAGGCAATAATGAATTGCAAATGGAGCCGAGGTATTGATTGGCCATCGACAGGAGCGGGCCTGCCAATGTCGATGCTTCATCAAGCGGCTCCCTTTTTGCATGCGGTGGCCTTTGACTGTGAGCTTGTCGTTGTTCTTGTTATCTCGGGAGCCGTGCGCTCGCCGCCGAGGCTTTACTCCATCCCCACCCCACCCAAAGAAGCCAATTATTTGACAGCCTTTCTTGATAGTTTGGCTTAACGGCATCGCTTTTTGAGTGGCAGAGAGGAGGGGAAGGTCTGGTGTCCGTCGTGTGCGTCCGAGAGACCTGGTCTCTACAGTACCGCACTAATCCCCTTGTCAAAGAGCGAACTGACAGCACTGGAAATGGCCTGCCCTTTGGTGTGGGCTTTACAGAGCGCCAGGACGTAGGAATCAATCAGATATCACCTTAACAAGAGGAAAGGGGCTCTTTACACAGGTCTGTGAAGCCAAACAGAGGCATGGCCTGCGCTGGCATCGGCCTCAGCTGTGATCTGAGGATCTGATATGACGCTCGCTCGCTGACAAGCCGCTACATACGACCGTAGCGCTTAACGTGATTTAAAGTAGGGCATGTTACTGGATCAAAATCCTCACCGGTGCAGGAAAAGTAGTACAATAAACCAACAAGGACTATAAAACCCAAAGAAAGCTATCTGTATTCCCATTGAGTGTACAGTACCTGTATGGACACGGTAGTGGGTCTCTAGCTGGTGTTTGAGGCTGAACTTCTTGCCGCAGCCGTTACATTCATAGGGTTTCTCTCCGGTGTGGATGCGCTTGTGCCCCTTCAGCGTGCTCTCGTCTCGGAAGCAGCTGCCGCAGAACTCGCACTCAAATGGATGGTCACCTGCTGGACAGAGGTCCGGTCAGTATATGTAGTACATGTAAGTTAATGTGAATCATAAACAAGATAAAAGCTGAAAATGAATGGACTTGCATCAGATAGTATGATGAAAAACACCCCTTGCATCAGGGGTGTTTTTCACAGCTGATGCTGATACAGATTACAGATCAAGTAGACTGATAACCAATATTTTGAACTGATACGCATGTCTGGTGTTAAAATGAAAATTAATGTCAAAATTAAAAATAACAAGGTAAAAAACTCTCTTTAAATGCTTTTAAATTATTTTAATTGGCCTTTCGGTTTTGAAAATGACCGATACCGATATTGCCTGACTTTCCTCTGTTTTGTTGACAAAATATGCTCATCTCCATTCAAACGCGTTATTTTGTTTATGAACAAACGTGTTTTTAAACAAATCTAGTGAGTCAATGATTCAATTACCAATTCATAAAGACAGCCACTTGATTAATTCCTGAATGAATCAGCCGTTCGAATGAATCAAATGAATGAATGATTCAGCGATTAAAATCAGAGACTTCCCACCACCTACTGGCAGTTTTAGTTTCATTTTTAAAGTTTCTTTTCAGTTATTTAAATCATTAATCATTAAAAATTACACATCTGATAATACACCTACAAGCACCTAAAAACAAAATTCCCCTGTAAATCACTTTGAGGAGTCAATTATCACCTCGTAAAGGGAAGACAAATTTTTGATCAGATTGTTTGATTATTGATTAGAAGGTGCTCCTGAAATTTTTGACTGTGCTCCTAATTTTATTTTTTTAAGTTAGGAGCACAAGTCCTCCTAAAAAGAAAAGCGTAGAGCCCTGTTACTCAACCTCATGTGGTTCCAAACCTTCGTTTATCTACGAAACACAAATTAAAATATTTTTGATGAAATCCTAGAGCTTTCTAACCCTGCATAGACAGCAATGCAACTGACACATTCAAGGCCCAGAAAGGTAGTAAGGACATGTTTAAAATAGTCCATGTGACATCAGTGGTTCAACCTTACGGACACGGAAGAGAAGAAATTGTTGAATAAAGTTATTTTTGCACACAAAAAGTATTCTCGTAGCTTCATAACATTACAGTTGAATCACTGATGTCATTTGACTATTTTATATGACTATTTTAACAATGTTCTTACTACTTTTCTGGGCCTTAAACATGGTAGTTGCGTTGCTGTCTGTGCAGGGTCAGAAAGCTCTTGGATTTAATCAAAAATATCTTAATTTGTCTTCTGAAGATGCACCTCTAGTGACAGAAAATGACATTGCTGCAGTGTTGTGATGCTCAAACAAACAGAACTATGTTTATAGTTGACAGAGCCATAAATACAGTGTTTACTCTTACTTTATACACTTTTACACTGATACACATTGGAAATCAATCTCCCAATGAATTATTTGCATAGAAACTACTATAAATAATAAAATGAAAAGTTGCTCTTTTATGTAAAAAAAACAAACAAACAAAAACACAGCACCTTTAAGTTAATAAATAAATAAGTAATGTCAGAAAACATAATGGAAGAAAGATTCATGAGGAAAGAAAAAAAAAGATGTGGACAATAACCCAAGTGATATTTCTTTCTCTCACAAAGCATTAAATGGCTGGCCTATAATATTTATTTTAAATCAAGCCATTACAATCTCTCAGTACAATATCATCAGTTGTCTGTTATAGGTCATAGTCATCTATATCTTCCTGTCTTCCTGCACTGTAATGGATATTCAGAGGTCAGTAATCAGTGATATTATGATATGCGGGGGTGTTTCTTTTTCTGCTCTCTGCACTAATTGCGTTTCTGTGTCTCACTATCAGCTAACCATATATCACTCTCTCTCCATACAGATGCACGACTCCGCCAGGCGTGTAATGTTCCCCATATTTAATGCATTTCACTTCTGCGCGGAGGGTTTAAGTCATCGTCTATGACCTACGCGTTTCATTATCTGGCTGTCCGAGCGGCACCGTGCCTGGGAATAAATTGCATTTCTCGTTATGTACTGTCATGCTCAGACTCTCGCCGCCTCCCGTTACCAGACAATGTCAATTTCCTCAGGCACGTTTTGTGGCGAGACGCAGCTAAACGCCTCACATTTACACGGCTGCTCGGGCTCCACCGTCTTCGCTTCACCAGTAATAGGAGAGAAGAGAAAAAAAAAGCGGGGGGAGATGACAAAACGGTAAAAAAAAAAAAACCCCGTACGTTTCAGAAATCAATAAAAGTGACAGTATTTATTCGCGTGCATGAAGTTATCAGTCGCTGTAAGAAATTTGGCGCTTCGAAATGCCTCCTCCGCAGAAGAGATCACAATCCATCACGCTCTCTCTGACTGCTCTCCGGCACGCGGCGAGAATAGCAATCGCGCCAAATTCACCTGACTTTAATTGCGCCTAAGCTGGCGCTTCAATCGAAGACATCTGCGCTAGCCTCCGGAAAACTGGCCACCGGTTAAATCCGCAGGCTTGTTTCTACCCTCGGTAAAAGCATCTTTAATCTTTATTTGACGAAATTATTTGTGACAGCTCTCTCCTGATACCACAAGGCACAAATTCATATCGCCTGATATTTTTTTAGGCTACCTGTTATGTAAATGCGGCGTGTCGCTGCTATAAACAGAAGGCAATTTGCTTATCAAATTCTGTTTGGCGGCTTTGCTTTGTTTGGAATACATTAAGCTTTGAGGCAGTAAAGATACAAGGTGATAGATCAAGATGCTGTCACCGACTGCGTGTTCCTCGGTTCCTTTCTGTGTCTGTCTGTAAGTCTGGTGGCTGCGAGGCACAAAGAGGGCGGAAAAGACATTTGGGAAGCTCGGGGGCTGCCACCTGCGTCCCCGCGCCCCGGGGGACGGCTGCGGTGGCGTACCTGGCCGGGGTCTGCGGGCACCGCCTGCCGCCTGGCAGGGCCGAGGCTTACGTTAAGGCAGGGGCCGAGTTCATTATGCGCTAAGCAGCGTAAATCAAGGATCCATCACTGCCAGGGTCTCGACTGGGCTGCACTATCAAACACAGCTGCGAACACAAAACACCCGCCGCAGATGGAAAATGGGCTCCGAATAAAACACAAGCACAGAACAACAACGGAATATTAACGAGGCAAGGCCGGCAGCGTGCGGAACGGAGGGGGGAGCGAGGGGGCTGCCATGATTATCAGCCCTAATGGATGCCAGCGTTCGCTCACACTGCGCGCGCCTGTAAAAGTACACGAGCGAGTACATTCAAGAACAGAAATTCCTCTCTAAAATCAGCGCAAACGCGTGTAATCATTTGCTGAAATCCTGTCAAAATCGGTTCTGCATCAGCATTTAGGCTGAGCTATGACTGAAATCAAATTTAAGCTTGGGCTTGAATTACTGAGTAATGACTGTGTGGGCCCATAATCACTCATTTAAGTTATTTTTGAGTGGGCACCACACACATGGAGAAAACAGGGATACGTTAAGCTATTGCTTAAAACCACAGAGTAAAAACAGAGGATACCTAAAAAATACTCTGAATTCGCTTACCTATACAACTGAAGCTACTAATTAAAACATAAGGGTTGTTAATAGATTATTCCATAGTATTTTACACTTTCATGTATTTAATGCACTGAAGAGAGAAAACAAAATATGCAAACTACAAATTAAATGAAACAGTTCCTTGGAAATATTTAGAGTCTGTAAGATTGTAAAAAATACAATATGTGGGCCATTTTATGAACTTAACTTTATGTATGTGCAATTTTTTGTTTGTTTATTTGCTGCCACTGGCCAGCAAAAAAGTCCTGATGGATAAACTGCATCAAAAATAGTCAAAACAGTATTATTGTGAAATGTTATTACAATTAAAAACTGTATTATATGTTAATATAAAACTATTTCTATTTTAATGTTTTTTATATATGGTGTATTTTATATTTGGTGTTTAAAAACACTGTTTCTCTTATTATCATTTACACGTTTGATATATATACACAGTTCAATGGAAAAGCGTTTATTAAAATTTAAGTCAAAAACATCTGTAGCATAAATGTCTTTATTGTTACTTTTGGTCAGTTAGGGTTAGGAGGAAAAAAAAAAAACAATATGACCCCATTTTATGAACTTTAACTTTGCATACACTTGAGGTCAAAAGTTTACACCTCCCTTTCAAAAATCATTAAAAATGTTAATTATTTTACCAAAATAAGAGGGATCATACAAAATGCGTTATTTTTTTTATTTAGTACTGACCTGAACAAGATTATTCACATAAGACATTTACATATAGTCCACAAGAGAAAATAATAGTTGAATTTATAAAAAACGACCCGGTTTAAAAGTTTACACTTGATACTTAATACTGTGTTGTTACCCGAATGATCCACAGCTGTTTTTTTATTTAGTGATAGTTGTTCACGAGTCCCTTGTTTGTCCTGAACAGTTAAACTGGCCTCTGTTCTTCAGAAAAATCCTTAAGGTCCCACAAATTCTTTGGTTTCCAGCATTTTTTTTTGTATTTGAACCCTTTCCAACAATGACTGTTTGATTTTGAGATCCATCTTTTCACACTGAGGGACTCATGTGCAACTATTACAGAAGGTTCAAACGCTCACTGATGCTGCAGAAGGAAAAACCATGCATTAGGAGCCAGGGGGTGAAAACTTTTGAACAAAATGGAGGTGTGTAATTTTTTTTTTTATTTTGCCTAAATATCATATTTTTTTCATTTAGTACTGCCCTTCAGAGTCTACAGAAGATGGTTACATGTTTCTCAGAAGACAATAGTTAAATTTACCCTGATCTTCAAATTCAAAAAAGAATCACAAAAAAGTCCTGATGGATTTGTGAATGTATGTTTTGTTCACAGATAATTATTTATAACCATTATACATTCAGTGATACAAAAATGTTAAACGTCAATCTGGATTAGATCAACAAATAAATTAGCTGACAAGTCTTTGAGAAAATCTATTATTGAAAGGCAAACAAGGTTTTTTTTTATATAAACCACCTGGTGAGTCAACCACAGTAGCGATTGTTCTAAAGTAAATCAATGTTATAATGGTGACTTTAATTATATTAACGTACACAATATGTTCAAGGAAGATATTTCTGGAGTGGTGTTGATAAAAGGGTACTTGAGCGCTATTGACAGGGTTGTGGGAGTACATAAGATAAAAAAAAGGTTGGGAAACACGACTGTGGAGGAACATCCGAGTGCTTATCACATCAGCGACTCAGTTTCCAGCATTAAAAAAAATACACTGTGAATGAGATTAAGAAGATCAAAGGAGAATTAAACACAAGCAGTGAGTCGTCTTTTTTTGTCCTTTTAAAAAAAAATTTAGAGACTTATTTTCGGTGGTTTTTGCAAGTGCCAATAGCAGTTTTTCCCTTTCAGCTCCTTGACAAAAGCCCCCACATCACATTAAACGGGTGCTTGCTAGCGCTCATTGTAATTTAATACACGCCTACAGAGAATTGGGTTCAAACTAGCGCGACGCTGCGTCACAGCCTCTCTCTCTCCCTTCGCCGTGTCTGCGCCGAAGCAGACCGTTGACATTTATGCGTGCAGGCGGGAGCGTCGGCTCCGATGTACGGTCCGGTGAGGACAAGCGAGTACAGTAACCGCTCGGTCGCCTTGTACCGTCAGCCGCCCAATAAAGGCCGGGCGGCCTATAAACAGGCAGGCTTTGCTCATCTCCCGCTTTCGCTTCAAATATTCATCCCTGCCGCCGCAAAGTAAAGCAACTCTGACACGTCAGGCTGTTATTTAAGGTCAGAGACGATGGGGGGAATGGCTTTCTGGAGAAAATGGGATTCATTTCCAGCGTCTCATATTCGGAGACAGTAATGGAGACTGTTCCCCGAGTCGCCGCATCTGCTCAGCCACGCGTCTGGCCACATGGGGATGGAACCGCCGTATAGCAGGACTAGCCCGACTGGGGAGGGCGATATCTGGGCTGTCACAAGCCATCACAGCGCTTTGGCCTTTCGCTAAATGACATGTCACTTCAGCCTGCTATCTTCATTCCATCCACCTCCATCCAGAAGGTGATGGGATGACGGGTGGGGGAAAAAAAAAATAAAGCCAACACAATGACTGTACCAGGATCCTGATATAAACACTCTACAGGGTGAATCACATCTCAGCGTGTTTAAAATAATCATTCGGCTTGACGGATGTGCATAAAACATCAAAGCATCAAATTAGTATGTATTACTGATTCATTCCAAAAATGTGGCTCCTGAGGCCGTCGCTTATGCACAAACACGCAACGTTAAGACACATAAACTGAAGAGCTGATGTGAGACCTGTATGCGAACGGAGATGGCGTTTGAGTGCGGTGTGGCTGGGAAATGTGCGGTTGCACTCGCTGCAGATGTAGCTGCGTACGCCTGCGTGGACCTCCATGTGCTGCTGCAAAGCCGTCTGCGTTTGGAAGCGCTTCCCACACAGCAAACAGAAGATAGCCATATCTGATCCTGAGAACAGAGAGAGAGAGATGTTAGCATGCGTGAACGATTTCATTAACAGTATGTACAGTACGTTGCGAAAGTATCCATACCCCTGCATTTTTTTTTTCACATTTTGTTTGCTGCTGCCTTATGTTAAATACTTTACATCCTACTTTACATCCGCCCCCCTCCGTCTACACTCCATACACCATAATGTCAAAGCATAACAGGTTTT
>JAHKKF010530727.1:0-10546 GCA_019740295.1 Labeo calbasu
AGATAGATAGATAGATAGATAGATAGATAGATAGATAGATAGATAGATAGATAGATAGATAGATAGAACAAAAAATGACAGAACAGTACAATGATAGAACAAAAGAACGACAGAACGATAGATAGATAGATAGATAGATAGATAGATAGATAGATAGATAGATAGATAGATAGATAGATATCTGTTTAACAACTCCATGAAAGGTCAGACCTTTAATTCTCTCCAGCTAACATAAAGGTGAAGCTTACATTTTTGTTAGAGTCTATAGGATTCTCTATATCAAATATTTGTTAAGATAAACTTGGCACTGGCTCGTAGCAGTTTGGTGGTGAGCACAGCAATATTGTAACCCCCAAGAAATCAATGTTGACCTTGGATACATGCATTCTATCGATTCTCTTAGCATTTTTCCGATGCAACAACTGATTGTTCTTATTAAGTATGGATGCACATGGCATAACACTGTGTGAAATGGACAGGAGGGGCAGAGGATAAACACTGGCTGGTGGCTAAATTGTCATCACCAGCAGATCTGTGGTGGATTGCCCTTCACAGGGCAATGCACACGGGTTACTGCACATCACACTGGGAGAAATGAACCGTCAGGACAATGCGAGAGAGGTCTGATGGTCAGACTCAGTATCAACAGCCTGCGCTTCTATGAACATGAGGGTGTATCACACACAATGTTTGGAATAGCATATCAGCATACTACTCATACATTTTTTGCTGCATGCATACTCTATGCAGATCTTCTGGATGCACAGAATACTACTGATGGCAAAAATCTGTGATATACAGCAGAACACAGTACAAGGAATACAAATAGTTTAGCATAATAGTATAACAAATATTTGAAAAGCACAATTTAGTAATTGGAATATACATATAACATAACATAACATAACTTTGGAATATATATATATATATAATCAATTGTGATAAATAATTATTAAGGTGCATGTATTCAGTTAAAATTATACAATATTGAAACAGTTTTTAACATCATATAATATATACTATAAAAAACTTTTAAAAAGTAATGTAAAACTAAAACAATTACTAATAAAATTGAAATTAAAACTGTATAATATTGAAACTATAATATTAAAACAATTTTTATTTCATATAATATATATTAAAAACTTTGAAATAGTAATTATGTAAAACTAAAAAAATATTACTAATATTATAGAAATTAAAATTGTATAATATTAAAACCATTTTTGATTTCATATAAAATATTAAAAACATGAAAATAGAAATATATAAAACAAAAAAGTATTAAATTTTAAAATTAAAATTCAAAATTAATTTTTTTATAACATATAATATTAAAACCTTTTAAAATACTACTATTACTGAAATTAAATGTATAATATTGTATAATATTGAAACTGCTGTTGTCATATATTAAAAACTTTAAAATAGAAATAATGTAAAACTAAAAAAAAATACTAATATTACTGAAATTAAAACTGTATAAAATTCAAACAATTTTTAATATCTTGTAATACATAATCTAAAAAACTTTAAAATAGTAATAATGTAAAACAAAAAAATATTATTACTGAAATTAAATTTGTATAACATTAAAACAAGTTTTAATAGCATATAATACATAAGATGTTATCATAATTAATAATAATTAAAAATAATAAAATAATAATGTAAAACAAAAAAATAAAATGTAAAAAAAAATTACATTTAAACAGTTTTTAATATCATTTACAATATAATATTTATATAATATATATAACAGTAATAATGTAAAACAAAAAATAACGAATATTATTGAAATTACTAGTTTTTAATATCATAATATATAATATTAAAAAAACCTTACAAATAGTGAAGATGTAAAACTAAAAAAAATTACTAATAATATTGAAATAGTTTTTGAAAATACAAATGATGATCACATTACATTTAATTTAAAAATGTGATGCATCATCATTTGCAAGGTGACATATCGCCTATAAAAGTACATGCATTGTCTTATATTTTCATGTATTTTACGGATATGTCTTTTTTCTCAAGACAATTGTTTTATTTATTTATTTACAATGTGTACAACCCATTAAATGTAACATATTCACACTCTTTTTTCCGTTAAAATCACATTTTTTAAACAGTGTATCTATATATAACTTCTTCAAATGCTTTCTTTCCTCTAGAAGCCAGACTGCAAATCTGATCCTTGCTGTAAGGCACATGTCAAGTTGTGTTTGTGTCCTTGCGTAATATACTTCTAAGGGAAGCAGCAGGATTGTTCAAGAGCTCAAAACTGTCATCTGTGACAACCCATGCGATGCGTTCTGTCAGAATGTGTCTGAATGCACTTTAACAGCACTCAAAACATCAATCCTCTTTTTTTATCTCAGGAGCTTCACTTTCCAGATGCATCAGCACTTTGAAATGCAATTCGATATTAGTGCTTCACTGGCATCCTGCTCAAATTCTAGCAGTGCCACTGCATTTTTACAGCGCCCGTTTACGGGCTATTTTTAACCCGACCGAGACGAGATAATGCCCGTTTCATTGTGCGCCGTGATGT
Source organism: Labeo calbasu (assembly GCA_019740295.1). Lineage (NCBI taxonomy): Eukaryota > Metazoa > Chordata > Actinopteri > Cypriniformes > Cyprinidae > Labeo > Labeo calbasu. Next base: position 2,558 of record JAHKKF010530727.1, read on the forward strand.
CATTGCTCTGCTGAAGGTCTAAAGCAAAACCTACTGCACCGCTGCAGGATGTGTGCACGCATTTACGAAAGCAGCGCTGATTGATCGTCATACGTGTCATCTAAAAAGCCATTTTGCCATGTGAGCACAGAAAAGGATATGGCTGTTTTTATCGGCCACTTAAAAGGATACTACAATTAAATCTCATCATTAATGACCATCTCGATTCAGTTTAATGTCATCAGCGCGGAGGGTAAATGCTTTTACAATGTTCAGAATACGATTCAAATCTTATAAGAGGGGCTGGGTAGGTTTTCCAAACATAATAATCATGGATTTTTTGCAACAAAAGAGCTCTGGCTGAACATGGAATTGTCCGCCTTCATTTACAAATCCTAATGCATGCGTGTATCCCTTGGTGACCGGCATAATTAGCACATTACTGTGCAAAAATCCATCTGTGCAGTTCAAAAGATGAACTGTAAATGTGCGATTCACACTGTCTTTAGAGAGTATCTTTATTCCTCCTGATCCCCAACCATTTACAGTAGAGCCTGTTACCTTGGTGACAGAAGGAAAGGTCAGTCTCAGAGAAACAGAGAGAGAGAGAGAGAGAGAGAGAGAGAGAGATCTGGCTGGACTTACTAGACCTTGCAAAGATTTGTGCATTCTGAAAATGTGCATTAATATGCATGACATGCTGTTTCTGCATCGTTTTATTCCTGTAGCGTGATGTAGTGACTTTCACCGTTACTAATGAGCATACTTTGGGTTGGGGATCTGAACAAACCATTAAGTCTATTTATTCAATTCTGGCATGTAACACTGCACTACATGTGCTACTGACACAAATGAGGCCTCAAATAATGTGAGTGAGTCAGTACATAACCGGCCAAACCACCTAGAAATGCCATAGTGGCCAGCAACAAGCTCACAATTAGGGCTGCACTCTGATTTGGGGGGAAGTGTAATTGCGTTTTTTTTTTTTTTTTTGCTTTTTGTTTTTGCAATTGAAATCGCATGCATTTAAGAGAGGAGTGCTGATTGTCAAAAAGCCATTGTGCCATGTGTTTTTTTGCAGTTTTTTTTGCACGCCACAGTTTAATCGTTTAATTAAATGTATTTAATTTTACTGGACAAAAGTGAAATGCTGTGCTTGTTTGTAGGAATGCAAAATTTGACCAAAACTTTTGTGAATATATATTAATATAAAATATGATTATTATTATTATTATATTACAAATGTAAAATATTAAACGTAATGTAAAGAAATTAATGTAAAGAAAATTAAAATAACATTTTTACAGTCCAATAAAAATTTGCAGTTGATATTTAAAATGCAGGGGGGAAATGTGGGGAAAAAGGGGCTGTAGGACTGCAAAATGTGACAAAAACTTTAGTAAATATATATCAATAAATATTATTATTATTATTATTGTTATTATTATATCACATTCAAAATATAAAGCTAAATTAACATAATATTCATATATTACATTAATTAGTAAAATACGTGTTTAAGAAAATTAAAAACGTATTTTCCAGTAAAATTTTGCAACTGACATTTAAAATGCAGAAAAAAATGAAAAATGTAAAAATGTAAAAAAAATAAAAAAAAAAGTTGCTGTGCTTGTTTGTAGGACTGCAAAATTTGACCAAAACTTTTGTGAATATATATCAAAATGAAAAATTATTATTACTAAAAATATTAAACCAAATGTATGTAATATTACTATATTATATTAATTTGTGATATAAGTATTTAAGAAAATTTAAATATTTTTACAGTCTGAAAATTTAAAATTGACATTTTAAATGCACAAAAAAAGTGAAAAAAGGTTTGCCGTGCTTGTTTGTTGGACTGCAAAATTTTACCAAAACGTTTGTGAATATATACTAATATGAAAATTTATTATTATTATTATTATTGTTATGGTATTACAAATTAACCAAAAGTAATATTAATATATAGTAATAATTTGTAATATAAGTGTTTAAGAAAAATAAAATAATATTTTTACAGTGCAATAAAATTATTATTATTATTATAAAATAACATTTTAAAAATATAATATAATATAACAAAAAATACATATAGATTTCTCAATTTTTCCACCATTTAAATATTTAGATTTCAAAAAAGGAATTGGAGTAGAAATATAATTATGTAACTGTAACCTTACTATTATAAAAACGTAAGCATTTGTATAAAAATCGGTTAATTTCAATATTATAGTAATGTAGTACTAACTGACTCTCATGTATATTTTAGAGCATTAGTTACGAGATTTTTTATTCTTAAGAAAATCTGGCATGTACTGTACTTGATATATATTCAAAATAATCCATATTGAATCAAACAGAATCAGAAATCAAATCACAAGCTGGTGAATAGTATATTTTTACAGTGGAACTACATACAATATCCATGTTTATGCCTGTCTTCATTTTTATTTTCAAAAGTTAAACAATCAAGCTTTCATTCTTACTGTGAACAAAAGCACTTTGAGAGACTGAAAACACCAGACTATGAGCTGCTCACGTTTAAAGAATACAGTGCTGCACTTCCCCATGAAACATTCAGTGCATACATTTATGTAAATAAATCGCAGGGTTTGTAATTTGATAATCAAACTAAGTCATATCACACTTTTGGTTTTATTTTGATTATGCATGCAGCTTACTGACGATGCAAAACACATCTGAAACTGTATAGAAAGGCCTTCGCAACTACACTCCCCGACTTTTGCATGGGCAACCACATTCATATTTACTTCAGAAAACGCAAATGTCTAGTTATTTCTCTTGTATTGGTTTGCTGGAAACCAAATGCAACCAGTCCCGGTCTGAAATCCAAAGTCTGACACTGACAATTACAAAAAAACAACCCGGAGCTGTAACTTAACTAAAACTGATGGGTGTTTCAATACTCAAACACACACATCTGCTGCCGTGACCAGTCACTGACCCTTTCCCAAAAGGAGCTTTTAACAGACTGTCTATGTAAAGTACAGTACATGTGTATTATTCAGAGAGATTCTCAATAGACACCTCATAAAAAATGTAAAGTATATTCTTGAAAAACAGCCCAGGATCTGTCATGTACGTTTTGTAAATCACATCGTATTACAGTAAGAAGTCAAGAAACTGAGACGGAGTTTGTTGCTCGCCGTTTCACTGAAAAAAAAGGGCCAGTGGAGGTTCTGATGTTTCACCACGGTACAGTCAAGGGTCTTTAGAGGACGTTTAGTTTCATTTCCTTCCTTCATCCCATTTCCTCATTTCCCCAGCGGGCGTCACTGCTCGGAAACTATCTGCCCAACGAGTGGGCGTCAGCGTTTGTGTTTCCCCCTCCAACCTGATGATGAGACAGTGACTATCTGGCATTACAATGACAGTGTGAAATAACCGCACTCCGGCGATTTTACAGCAAACCAGATGCTCGCGAGCCGGTGCAAATAAGAGGGCTCGCGTGCATTACGCGCATTTGTACTGCAGATAACTTCACTGTTTGATAATGAAATCTTGCATGACATCCCGCATGACTTTACTCTCCCTGACATCTGTCTAAATCTAAATAAAGTTCTGACGCACCGCCAAACACCTGTTGCCATTTCCTTCCAGTCTTCTCAAAAGTGCACATGTTAAACGGAAGAAACCCATAAACCAACCGTCTGACTGACGCAGTGCGTGAGAAACACGCTTGCCTTTGTGGCTTCCTCAAACTTGCACTTCCACGTTTCATGTTTCAAACCTGCCCTGAAGTTTCTGTGTTGTTCTAAACCTGTACTGTATGTAGGCCCGAGAGAATCCGCTAACTGCTTTTTGCATTTTCTCTGCTGATTTGAAAGCACAAATCTTCAAAAGTTGATATATTTAGATATGGAATTTACAATATAATTATATAATTAAAAGTTACTAGTGCTGGGAAACAATCACGATTAATCGCATCCAAAATAAATGTTTTTTGTGTACATAATATATGTGTGTCCTGTGTATATTGTGTGTATATATATATATATATATATATATATATACAAACGCACACACACATGCATGTATATATTTAAGAAAAAATGTTGTTTATATATTAAATAGATTTATATATAATATAAATGATATGAATACAAATAAATATATACATGTAAATATTTAAAAAATATACACTGTGTTTGTCATTATATATACATAACACATATACACAGTACACACACATATATTATATAAAATATGTTATTTAAAAAATATATTAAACAGTCATTTTAAACTGCAATATTGCAATGTATATATATATATATATATATAGTTGTTTTTGATAATTTTTTGAAATATATTTATATATAAAATATTTCTAAATAAATTAATTAATTCATTACAATTAATTCTTTGCTGAACAGACAGTTCAAAACGTAATTTATTTTAAAAAATAAATAAAAACAATGAAAAGGTCTTGACCGTCTCTTTTTTAAATCAATGCATTGTTGATAAATAAAACTATTAATTTATTTTAAAAAATGACCTCAAAACTGTTAAAACATATGTATAACTTTTTAATATAAATGCATATACATAAAATGTTATATTATATATAAATATTTCTATTTATATAATAAAAATTCATTCTTTGATGAATTGAAAGTTCAGAAGAACATCAGTTATTTAAAATAGATTTTTTTTAATGTAAATGCATTGTTGATAAATAAAACTTTTAATTTCTTTTAAAAAATGACCCCAAACTATTGAAACGTAATATATATTTTTAATATATTTATATATAAAATGTTTATATTTATATTATAATAAAAAAACATTCTTAGATGAATATAAAGTTCAGAAGAACATTATTAATGTATTTATTTATACAATGTAAATGCACTGTTGATAAATGAAACTATTCATTTTCTTTTTAAAAATTACCCCTAATTATATATCAAAATTTATATTTATATTATAATTAAACATTCATTATTTGACAAATAGAAAATTCAGAACATAATTTATTTAAAATATACTTTTTTAAAACAATGTAAATGCAATGTAAAATCTTTAAAAAGTGACTCCAAAATTAATATATATATATATTATTCTTTGATGAATAAAAAGTTCAGAGAAACATAATTTATTTAAAATAGAATTTTTAAAACTATGCAAATGCATTTTTTTACATTTATTTATATGTATATATATATATATATATATATATATATATATAAAGATATAGGAAGCTACAGTTTCAAGGCACCTTCTTCAAAATTGCTTGCCTACATGTAACTGTACAATGGTGTAACCCCCTCCTCCACACACAAAACACCCTCTTGCCTGTCCCGAACATCAAACCATTACTGACATTAATTTCAGAGGTGAATTCGGCATTATATTTTAATTACACGCCTATCGTGGGGTGAAGGGAAACCCAAAGGGCCCATTGGGCCCCTGGAGGTGCCCTCATGAGGTGGGGACTCCAGCTTTTAGTTTGCTCTCTTCACTTCTTTTGTCTGAGCTGTTCCCCCGGGACGCCTGCGTCTGTGTCCCATGTGCTGTAATGAGTCTTTGATAAAATAGCTGCCAAAAACGTCATGAATAATTCATGCAAGGATTCAGATGCTGCCCTTAGAGATGGAAATTTCACCTCTACGCTCAAAACACTGGTTTACACAGAGCATTTGCTCATTTTCCGTTCCCTTTTTTGCGTATGTTAATTCTCAATGGATAAAGCACTTTGATGAATGGAGACGCTTCTACGTCAGTGCAGATGAAAATCAAGAATGCTAAAAGAAACTATGATATAACAAACCAACTGAAAACAAAGAAGCACATCTGATGTAATCGCCAGCAAGGCGATGCATCAAAGCCAAAATGACGTATGCTATAATTCCAATCTGATATTTCAAAGTTCCACAGAATGTTTTTGTCAGTAAACCAGTGAACGAAACAAAGCTTTAACTCTATTGACCTTTTGCAAACGCCACATTGACAAATGTAATCACAAAGTGCATGTGTGCCTGTCTAGACACTGGTTAGTGTACATCCGTTTCCTTGAAAATAAAGGTGAATACTGTATCTGTCAGTTATGAAACGTCATTGCTTTGATGGCAGCTTTCTCCTCTTGTGAGAGGGATGTGTAATCAACTCCAGACTTGGAGCAGATGGTGTTTGACAACACAGAACGAGAGATATATATCAGAGGCTGCTGTTTTCAATAAAGAAGCTTCCCGCAGATACTGAAACTAATCCCGCTCTCACCTGACAGGGTACAGCGAACGAGACCAGACTAAAAAGCTTTCGTCTGACCCTGATCCTGTCCAGAACGCTGTAGATTCATGGTTTTGACCAAATTGTGTATCAAAAAGCATTTTGACCTAGTTGTACCTCTTTTAAAATACATTTTCTGTCTGACAGCTACATAGAAAGTCAAAAATTGTCCTTAAAGGTGCACTCACTAATTACTGGCTTATGTTTAGCCAGCTCTTAATATTCCCAGTGTAGTGGTTTTAGAATTTATACTTTTATTTTTATGTTTTAAAAAACAACCTGAGGACTGTCTGAAAGAACTACATAAATTTAAACAAATTATTATTAGTATAATTACAGTCGAGGTCTAAAGTTTACACCACCCCCCTTTCAGAATCATTAAAACAGTACCAAAATAAGAGGGATCTTTCAAAATTTAGTACTGACTACATGAAGACGTTTACATATAGTCCACAAGAGAAAACAATAGTTGAATTTATAAAAATGACCTGGTTCAAAAGTTTACACACGCTTGATTCTTAATACTGTGTTTTTTTGTTTAGTGATAGTTGTTCATGAGTCCCTTGTTTGTCCTGAATAGTTAAACTGCCTGCTGTTCTTCAGAAAATTTTTCAGGTCCCACAATTTGGTTTTCCAGCATTTTTGTGTATTTGAACCCTAATAATGACTGTATGATTTTGAGATCCATCTTTTTACACTGAGAACAACTGAGGAACTCATATGCAACTATTACAGAAAGTTCAAACGCTCACTGATGCCTCAGAAGGAAACACGACGCATTAAGAGCCGAGTTGAAAACTTTTTGAATTTGAGGATCAAAGAAAAAAAGAACAAAAAAATTAATATTTAGGCAAAATAAGAAAAATGTACACATCTCCATTCTGTTCAAAAGTTTTCACCCCCCAGCTCTTAATGCATCATTTTTCCGTCTAAAGCATCAGTGAGCGTTTGAACCTTTTGTTATAGTTGCATATGAGTCCCTCAGTTGTCCTCAGTGTGAAAAGATGAATCTCAAAATCATACAGTCATTGTTAGAAAGGGTTCAAACACACAAAAATGCTGAAAAACCAAGGAAGTTTAATGATTCTGAAAAAGGGAAGTAAACTTTTGACCTCAAAAGTATGTGTTTACATGTAAATATTTAAATTTGTATAATTAATATCATATATGAGACCCTGGACCACAAAACCAATTGTGAGTAGCACGGGTATGTTTGTAGCAATAGCAAAAAATACACTGTATGGGTCAAAATGATACATTTTTCTTTTATGCCTAAAATAATTAGGATATTAAGTAAAGATCATATTCCATGAAGATATTTTGTAAATTTCCTACCGTAAATATATGAAAACGTAACTTTTGATTAGTAATATGCATAGCTAAGACCTTAATTTTAACAACTTTAAAGGTGATTTTCTCAATATTTAGATTTTTTGCACCCTTCAATAGTTGTATCTCAGCCAAATATTGTCCTATGCTAACAAACCATACACTGAAGCTTACTTATTCAGCTTTCAGATGATGTATAAATTTCAATTTTAAAAAAACGATCCTTATGACTGGTTTTGTGGTCACATACAAATATTTCTAATATATGAACATAACACATTTTTCTTAAATATATACATGCATGTGTGCATATTTATATATACATAATAAATGCACGCAGTATACAGTTTTGGATGCAATTAATCACGATGAAAAGTTTGACAGTACTATCAGAAATAACATTTTCATAACATTAAGGAAATGTAGCAA
>JAHKKF010530727.1:10596-20909 GCA_019740295.1 Labeo calbasu
CAACATGGTGGCGCCCATTAGAAGCTAGATTATTCTAGAATTTTTAATTGTCTTTTTAAAAGTTCTGTTCCATTTAATGTTTAAAACGTTTACAATTCTTATCAGCTCTTTATCTCCCTTTATATTGTTACTGCATTGCTCATATTAACCAATAGCGGGCAGAATTCAGCACACAAATAACGGTACAGCATTTTTGGCAAAACATCAACTTTCTGTTGCAAAATATTGGATGTATAAGTACGTACATAGCAGCAAATCCACCTTTTTTAAATACATAACAACAGCATATTTTTCTAAAAATGCTTTAACCCTCCAATTCTAGAGTTTAACGTCCATTCTTATTGTAAACATAGAACTTCTTGCCTTCGCGTAGGCTATCTCTTACCTGTGACATCTGAGGTCTCAGGTTGATCTCCCTCAGGTTGATGGACTGTGGTCTCAGGTTGTTGAGAAGCTGGCACAGAAGGACCCCATCCCGCAGGGTCTGCGCCAGGTCGAACACCTGAGAGGACTCCCATGTCACCCGATGGTTCGGTGGCAGCACCTTACAATTGATCAGCCATAGCGCACATTGTCTCCAATGCTCCATCCTGTCAGAGTAAACGATTTAACACCAATCCAAAAGCAAAGCGCAAGTGGCGTCTCCTCGTCCGATGCGCATAGCAGAATCACGGGCGATGTAATGACTGGATGGTGTTTCCAGGGTTGGAGCACCAGAGGAGAGTGACTGCTCCGTATGCTGCTGCTCTCCTCATTCGCTCTTTCACCTCTTATTTTCGCTCTCCCCTCCCCACGCCCTCCCCTCTCTCTCTCTATCTTTCTCTCTCTGTCTTCCTGCCTCAGATGTTCCGTATATTGCGCTGCTGACTTGACACCCGGAACACCCGGAGGACGTAGCCTCATACATAGTAGCCGCAAAATGTATTTCGACACTACATCAGGGCGCGAATTATGAATAGCAAAACATTAAGTAGGGGGGTATCCATTTACACAAAGCCCAAGTAAATATACGTTTTAAGAGTCTGAAACATTTCGGTAACCACAGAAATTAGATTTACAAGTTAGTCAGTTTGCTAACAACGCCTGAGGAGCCATACAGTTGCCATGATCACCGTTACTTTAGCTACTTTAGCAACTTACGTAGCTATTTTATAGTCTTTGATAACTAGTTTACTGTATATACCAAAAGACATTCTTATTTTTTATTTAATTTTCTTTACAAAATCATGCTTAATTATTTCTCCCAGGGTATAAATGTATCAGCAGCACACATATTATAGTACAACCATGTTTAGTGTTTTATGGTTTTACTAGAAAACACAGTTAGAAAGTTATTAAGTCATGATTATTGTAGTAAAACCACTGTTAATTTTGTAGTTACCATGGCTTTACTGCAAATGCTATGGTGAAACCATGGTTAATTCTGTGGTTACTACAGTTTTATTACAAAAAGCATAGTTTAACCATGGTTACTCTTGTAAAACTTGTAAAACAGTTTTTACTGCAAATGCTATGGTAAAGAATGGTTATTGTAGTAAAACCATGGTAGCTACAAAATTAACCATGGTTTAACAATCATTTTGCAGTAAAACCATAGCGTTAACCATGGTTTTACCATAGAATTTACTGTAAAACCATGATAACCATGGTAACTAAAAATTGACCGTAACTACAGATTTTACTGCAAACACTATGGTAAACCCGTGGTTGATTTTATGGTTTCACTACAAAAACTATAGTTAAACCACAGTTCTTGTAGTAAAATAATAGTTAAACCATGGTTCTTGTAGTAAAACCATTGTTAATTTTGTAGTTACCAGGGTTTTACTGCAAATTCTATGGTAAAACCATGGTCAATTTTATGGTTTTACTACAAAATGATAGTTATACCATGGTTCTTGTAGTAAAACCAGTTAATTTTGTAGTTACTATGTTTACTGCAAATTCTATGGTAAAACCATGGGTAATTTTATGGTTTCACTACAAAAATAATAGTTAAACCATGGTTCTTGTAGTAAAACCAGTTATTTTTGTAGTTACCATTGTTTTACTTCAAATGCTATGGTAAAACCATGGTTAATTCTGTGGTTACTATAGTTTTACTACAAATACCAGTTAAACCATGGTTCCTGTAGTAAAACCAGTTAATTTTTTAGTTACTATGGTTTACTGCAAATTCTATGGTAAAACCATGGGTAATTTTATGGTTTTACTACAAAAATAATAGTTAAACCATGGTTCTTGTAGTAAAACCATAGTTAATTTTGTAGTTACCAGGGATTTACTGCAAATTCTATGGTAAAACCATGGTCAATTTTATGGTTTTACTACAAAATGATAGTTATACCATGGTTCTTGTAGTAAAACCATAGTTAATTTTGTAGTTACCAGGGATTTACTGCAAATTCTATGATAAAACCATGGTCAATTTTATGGTTTTACTACAAAATGATAGTTATACCATGGTTCTTGTAGTAAAATCAGTTATTTTTGTAGTTACCATTGCTTTACATCAAATGCTATGGTAAAACCATGGTTAATTCTGTGGTTACTATGGTTTTACTACAAATACCAGTTAAACCATGGTTCTTGTAGTGAAACCATGGTTCATTTTGTAGTTGCCATGGTTTTTTTGCAAATTCTATGGTAAAACCATGGTTAATTTTATGGCTTTACTACAAAAATTATAGTTAAACCACGGTTCTTGTAGTAAAACCATAGTTAACCCATGGTTACTGTAGTAAAACCATTGTTAATTTTCATAAGGGACAGCAACATAAGTTTGCCATAAACCCATTATATATCATATAATTTAAATATCGCAAGCATATTGTGTTCTAAACGTTATTTTGGTTTATGTGTTATAACTAATGAGTCCATTTGCTAGCATTAGTTATAATCAGTGAATGTGAAATTACTTCTCATTTATTAATCTTAATGTTAATTTTAGTTTAACAAATACATTATTAAAATTCAAATTATTTACCTGACCTGAGCTTACATATACTAGGCTACTTATAGTGGACAATTTTATTAGTTGTAGTAAAACAGTATTTTCACAACTGTTAACTTTGTTAGCTAATGAGATTATTTCTACAAAAAATCTTTGATTAAGTAATGACTAAGAAAGTCTGCAGATGCCATTTTATCCAACTGAAGAACATCCAAACATCCATTTTAAGCATTGTTTAGTGTCCGAATACATTCTGTACGATTAAATCATTCCATAACCGCAGTCTAATATCTTTTCATGCTTTGACAATGTAAGATTATCTGGATTACATGGATTATATTTGTTTCATATACATGCCAAATACATGGCAGACAATTCAAAATAGTTTAACCTGAAACTAGAGGTCTATTTGTTTACCTCATCTGCAGTTTGTTATTGGCTGCTCTGAGTTTTTTTACACGCAGCAGTACAAAGCAAGAGAACGAGTGTTGGCCGAAGAGAGCATTCTCCAGATAAGCAGCAGTGAAATAGGATGAATGCATTGTCATGGATATCCTGTTTCTTTCTCTCTGCTTCTGTCATGATGAAGCCAAGGAGGTCTTTATCAACACAACATGCGTTTGAAATGAAAATGCATGGTTTGGCTCTGTAGAAAGCACTACAGTCAGATCTACAGATCTTAGACTAGTAAATTTGTCCTTTGTTGTTTTTCAAACTTTGTGGAGACACTCCTTCCACATCCAGCAGGCACCAGCTAAGATGTTTACATGTTTCAGAAGGCCGCAGTGAGCGAGACGGTGGACCAGGGGGTCTTGAGCGTGCCGTGACAGTAAATTAAACCATCTGTCTGTCATAACCAAGGTGTGTTAGGAGCCTAATAAGCTCTGTGAGGAATTCTTTATTTATTTTCCTTCTGTTTTAGGGTTGACTGAGGTTGGTGTGATGCAGGATGCTACAGCAGACCAGATTTCCTCAACCCACACTGCTTCACTCATCACCCAGGTTGTGTTTCTATCCCATTTAACACCGGTATGGAAGGGTTGGACGTTGTCATCAATCACATATCAATCCCCAGAGAGAGTAATAACGCGAATCAGCCTTACTGTGACGGTGGGAGGGGCTTATCTGCAAAGCAGTGCTTTGTGATTGGCTGCAGAAGGGAAAGAGGAAGCCTGACAATGTGGGCCAGCGCAGGAAGGAAGTGGAGAATGCAGGATGTTTGGAGCCAATGTCTATCTCTGTTTCCCTCCACAATTTTAGAGACTTGGCACAAGGCAGATAGCCCCCTCTGAGCTGACAGATGATCAAAGCGTCACACACTTGCCAAATGCTCAGAGAGACTCGGGCCCTGCTACATTGCTGCCATTCCAATAACTGCCATCCTTGTCATGACCCGCATTGTGACGGTAATTTATAGCCTGACGCGGCGTGCTAATGACAATGCTTCTGGTGACAATACCTGATGACTTTGCTGGGCTCTCTGCACAAGCGTCATGATTATATTTCACAGGCAAAGATCAAGGTTGTGTCTGAAATTTAATACAGAGATTACACAGTCACAGTTTTCTACAAAACATTCATTCATTCAGTCAAAATTAATAAAAGAATAATGAGCATTTCCTAAAAATGTACTCACGCTCAGGCCATCCGAGATGTAGATGAGTTTGTTTCTTCATCACAGCAGATTTGAAGAAATTTAGCACCTTCTGCAGTGAATGGGTGCCGTCAGAATGAGAGTCTAAACAGCCGATTAAAACATCACAAGTAATCCACAGTCCATCAAATGTCTTGTAAAGAGAGGCTTAACAATGAAACATCACTACAGAACATTTTGAAAGTCAGATATTTTCAGTAGCCTAATATTTTAATAACGCACACAACTGAACAGCAAATCATAGTCTGAGACGAAAAAGTACTGGCCCTTTACTAATACCTGGACTAAATAATTTTAGTTACAACCCTTTGTAGAAGTATCGATCCGCGTGCACCGAGTCCACTGCAGAAATCAATAACCTTGAGACCCCGGGAGGAACAGAGCCAGACATCTGATAGGGTTTCACGGCGTAGAGCTGTCAGCTGTGCAAGGACGGGGCAATGCACCGGATGATCAACAAAGAGGTACATAAGATAGAGACAGCTAAAGTCACTAGGGTCGCTGGTCTCTAATCGTGAGCCACAAGGCTAGTAACTGAATTAAAACGCTGCACGGAACACACGTGCATTAGCATTCAAAAACTGGGGTTGGTAAGAATTTAACTCATGCACAATAAGGCTGCATTTATTTGGTCAAAAATACAGTAAAAACAGTGAAATTGTGAAATATTATTACAAATTAAAATAACTCAAATGTATAAAAAGGGAGCATTTTTATACATTTGAGTTATTGAGTTAAGCAACATTTACTTATATTATTATAAATGTCTTTACGGTCATCTTTGATCAATTTAGTGCATCCTTGCTGAATAAAACTATTAATATGTTTAATATAAACCCAAATTATTACTAGCATATTACTTACTTAAAAGTGCTCCCTCTAATGGCTGAGTAATATTACTTCACAAGAGTTGAATGAGCCATGCTTGGCCTAACGGGATAGTTCAGCCAAAAATGAAAATCCTGTCATTAATTACTCACTCTCATTTTAAAAGCATAAGATGTTCATACACCTTAAAAACACAAATTAAGATATTTTTGATGAAGACCCTGTATAGAAAGCAATGTAACTGACACGTTCAAGGCCCACAAAGGTAGTAAGGACATTGTTAAAATAGTGGTACGTCAGTGATACAACCGTAATTTTATGAAGCTACAAGAATACTTTTTGTGCGGAAAGTAAACAAAAATAAATAAGGCATTTAAGCACATATAAAAAAAAAACATTATTTAGCAAGCCTGTTACTACCAAATCAATGATTTTTAAAAAGGCATTTTGTTGCAAATCCAGATAATTTACCATGGAAATATTATATTTTTATACATTTATGACCGGTTCAGTCTGCCTTAAAACTTTGCATGCCTGTTTAGAATCACCTGTCACATGTGTTCAGGAGGTTTCATGAAGTTTTGAGTTTTCCTTTAGGCTTTATGGGACTTTGGGTAAATTTGGGCAGGCCCCTTTCCTAAATGACCCCATTATAGCTTCCCAAAAGGTTAAATGTCAACATTTTTTGGCCTAGAGAGTCTAGAGAATTATACTGCAGTGTTTTTTTCCAGATTAAGCAAAAACACTAGGACTAGATCGCAAAGGTTGTTTTTTTTACATCTTCTTAGTCATTTAACAAATGATTTGCTTGACAGCAGTGGTTCTAGGCAAAGTTATCTGGAATGAGGAGTTCTATTGTATGTTACAAATATTGTGCATATGTGTGAAAAAGCGTGCAACGTACAACATTTACACCCTTGAAATATGCGATATCACCCCCCAGTGGCCGATTTCTTTCAGACCTTTGGGGCCTTGAGTCGAACAGGCCTACTATGTTTCGGCCTCCATTAACCTTGTCTAACAGGTGCTCAAACTTTGTTTGCCAATGGCGGCTATGTTTTCTGAGATACACAAATGTCCTTGTAGACACTTGTGGTACTTTAGACCAAGACCGTGCACACAGATTTTCATGTTGACAGGACAAATGGTTGCGCGGTTTTAGCCATTTTTATGTTTTTTTCCCTCTTATAGCACCACCAAGTGGTCAAGATCTGTGTTTTTTCCCCTGTGACTTCAGACTGAGCTCTTACATAAGTGTTCAGAGTTTGGCAGAAATATCTCATTCTGTTCAGGAGTTATAGGCATTTTACTAAAAGTGGCCCTGCCCCTTTCAAACCTTTTGACGCCTTTTTGCGACTTTTATTGTTTGTTTGATAATTGACATTCACTCTCCAGAGGATCTTTCTGCACTGGTTTGTCATCGGGCAAAAAACCTAGGATTAGTTCGCAAAAGTAAGTTTTTTAAAAATTCCAAAATACCAGAAAATTTCACCGGCTCACGGTCTAATTTGAGGCATGCGTTTTGTCCACCATGAGCCAAGGATTCCGACAACATAAGACACTTGAGCCTGCCACTGACGATTTAGGATTTATGAGCGATTTTGTACTTTTGTTCGCTGTAACGCCCCCATCAAGCCAATTAGGGCAAGCGTTGGTCACGTTGTTGGCGGTGTGAGTATTACCATCCCTCCAAGTTTCAAGTCTCTACGGCTTATGGTTTGGTCTGCATGATCAGTTTTACGTAGAGATTGCTGATCCGTGACCATTCTAACAATTACAACAGGGTTTCAGCACTACGCACTTGAACACCTAATGACCTAATTCAGCAACTTGAAAACTCTTTCATTTTTGTCTAAACATGACATCATGTTTACTAATAATACCTCAGGATAGCAAGTCAAAACAGAGAGTGAAACGGGGTGAGACAGTGTGAGAGCCCGCAGCAAGGCACAATTTTAATGTGCAACGAAACACATTTTTTTAAATTCGTGCTCATGAATCATACGTGTGTTCTGAAAGCTGACGCATCTCATGAATCAGGTTATGAGAGTCTGTTTTTGGTCTTGGTGTCGCAGATGGCCTGCACCCTGGAGGACAGTGTGACTGGTGCCATCAGTGGCGTGACTGGGGAAAAAATGGACAAAATCAAGCTTTAAATTATTCAAAAAGAATGGCTGTATTAAAGGATTAGTTCACTTCCAGAATATAAATTTCCTGAAGGTTTACTCAACCCCATGTCATCCAAGATGTCGAAAAGAAATGAAGGTTTTTGGGGAAAACATTTTTCTCCATATAGTGGATTCCAATGGGGATCATTGGGTTGAAGGTCCAAATTGCAGTTTCAATGAAGCTTCGAAGGGCTCCACACGATCCCAGCCAAGAAATAAGGGTCTTATCTAGTAAAACAATCAGTCATTTTCTCTACAAAAACAAAAATGTATGTACTTTTAACCACAAATGCTCATCTTGCACTAGCTCGGCTTCACGCATTATGCAATCATGTTGGAAACGTCATGCGTGGTTAGTTCTTTGCCCGTGTACTTCGGTTCACCATCTCATTTTCTCCTCCTAAAATTGCCCGAAATCATTTTACCTTTTTATTTGTAAAGGATGTTTGACTTTCTTTGCACGTTCATTTTGTAAACACTGGGTCGGTATTTCGCCTACGTCATGCATGACCTTTCCAACATGACTATGTAACGTGTGAAGTCAAGCTAGTGCAAGATGAGCATTAGTGGTTAAAAAGAATATACTTTTTTTTTTTAGAAAATGACCCATCGTTTCACTAGATAAGACCCTTATTCCTCGGCTGGGATCGTGTAGAGCCCTTTGAAGCTGCACTGAAACCGTAATTTGGACCTTAAACTCATTGGCTCCCATTGAAATTATATGGAAAAAAAATCCTGGAATTTTTTCTCAAAAACCTAATTTCTTTTTGACTGTAGAAAGAAAGACATGAACATATGGATAACATGGGGGTGAGTAAATTATTAGGATTTTTTTATTCTGGAAGTGAACTAATCCTTTAAAGGCAAAGGTATTTAACCAATTATTAGTAATTAAATAATAAAATCGTATTAATAAAATTGTTAAAGCAGTGCAAAATGGAAAAAAGGTAAAATAACAATAGTGCAAATGGAGGAAACAAGTAATATTAACAAATAAAAACAAAAGCAGTGGTGTATAAAACTAACTAAATATAAAAATATAAAAATTAATTGTAATATAATATGTAAAAAATATTATGTAAATATAAAAAAATATTCAAATTAAATTAAATAATGAAGGAAACATTAAACAAGCAGAATAAAAGTAGTACAGACAGATCAGTCATTACCTTCATTCTGTGCCATACTGCTCTCTTTCACTACAATATTCAAATTTTGTCCTCCTCGATCAATTTATCTCTATTACTCATTAAAAATAATGTTTTTGAGTTTCTGTTTTTTAAAATGTCACATCAGAGGGCCTTGCTGATCTTTCTTGAAGGGCCATGGAAGGAACATGGAATCTAGAAGAGAAGAAACCAGTGAAAATAATCACTTTTTTTGCCTTTGTTTATGTGCTACAAACTATATTAATCTCATTTTGTCCTCAGATGTAAAGATCTAAAAACCTTCTAGTATATATATATAATGTAGATTGCTACTAAACTAGCTACAGCGGTAGCACTTTACACAGGAAGACCAGAGATAATGAACCGAATAAAGGGCAGCAGTGCATGTAGCCATAACTCTCGCTAAAGCCATGTACCCTCAGAAACATTCAGGCAACATTAACAGGAAAATCATTAACTAAAATGCAAAGCACATGCAGTGCAACTTTACTTTTTTGGAATCAGATGCAAACTGCATTATATCTTGTTTTCCCTTAAAGGAATAGTTCACAAAAAATGGAGATTTACCCATCCTCAGGCCATCCAAGATGTAGATGAGTTTTTTCATCAGAACATATTTGGAGAAATTGACATCCAATGGCTCCTCTGCAGTGAATGGATACCACATAAACTGGAAATATATCACTAATGTGCTAAATTATGTGTAAAATATGAAATCAAACAGCCAGATGTAGTGAGATGTGAAACAGCTGTCTAGCATATGTTACCATAGTTTGTTTAAGAGGAAAATACCTCAGAGACATTAAACCAGTGTCCAATCAAACCATTGTTCCTTCATACTCATTTTCTAGGGCGTCCAAACCAGATGAAGGAGAACTTAGCCAAGACACTCCAGGAGCCGATACCTGCTGTGTCCTCAAACACATGAGGTGGCCGAAGTGCCAACTCCCCACCACCAGAAGAGCTGCAAGCTCTGTCCAGGTCCACCTGCCTCTCTCTCAGTGCAGCCAGATCGGCTCTAGGGAGGATCCATCCCTAACCTGTAATCCTCTGTTTAACTGCTCTGGAGAAGAGAGAACACAACGAGACTTGTTCACATGCAAAACGTTGAGAAATGAAGGGTTTGGGGCACAGGGGTCTAAACAACAGAAGGTTGTAAATGAGAGGAACCGGTTCAGAAAATATTAAAAGACTTTTACTAGAAGTAGAAGTAGTGACACTAGAAGTACAGCGTTTGAAGCAGAAGTTCACTTATAGAACAAAAATTTCCTAATAATTTACTCACCCCCTTGTCATCCAAGATGTTTATATCTTTCTTTCTCCAGTCAAAAAGAAATTATGTTTTTTGAGGAAAACATTTCAGAAATTATCTAAATATAGTGGACTTTTATGGTGCCCCTGAGATTTAACTTCCAAAATGCAGATTAAATGCAGCTTCAAAGGGCTCTAAATGATCCCAGCTGAGGACGAAGGGTCTTATCTAGCAAAACGATTGGTTATTTTCTAAAAAAAAACATTGATATATACTTTTTAACCTTAAA
>JAHKKF010530729.1:0-10646 GCA_019740295.1 Labeo calbasu
AGATAGATAGATAGATAGATAGATAGATAGATAGATAGATAGATAGATAGACGAAAATAGAAATATAAACAATTGGATAGACAGATGGTTAGTCAGACAGACAGACAGATAGATAGACAGACAAATAGTTAGTTAGACAGATAGACAAAACAGGAAGATAGATAGATAGATAGATAGATAGATAGATAGATAGATAGATAGATAGATAGATAAACAGATGGACAGATAGACAGACAAAAACAGAAAGATAAACAGATAGATAGACGGACGGACAGATAGTTAGACAAAAACAGGAAGATAGATAGATTAGCTAGTTAGTTAGTAAGTTAAACAGACAATTGGATAGACAGATGGTTAGTCAGACATACAGATAGATAAACCGATAGTTAGTTAGTTGGTTAGAAAGACAAAAATGGATAGAAAGATAAACATAGACAGATAGACAGATGGTTAGACAAACAGACAGACATGCAGATAAACAGAAAAGTCAGACATATAGACAAAAGAGACAGATAGACAGATAACCAAAGATAAAAACACAGACTGACAGAAAGATAGTTAGATAGACTGACATGACAGATGGATAGATAGACAGATATGGCAGTGATTAGGAGGTCATTAGTCATGTCTTACTTTTGATCATACTGACGTCATTGGCTCCATCTCCGATGGCAAGGGTTACAGCTCTCTTGTGTCTCTTTATGAGCTCAACCACCAGAGCTTTCTGCAGTGGAGTGACCCGACAACATATGACCGTCTTACACAGACACGCAACGTCCACCAGGATCTGCTCCAGGTCTGCCTCCAGGGCATGAGCCTTCAAATAACAACACACAAACCTTACATTCAATGGCATTTATACACTCTCAGCATGTGTTGGCAGAATTCTTTCAATTACGTTAATTTGTCAAAGCTTTGAATTTATGTCACTGGCCTCAATAGACATTTATTCAAGCAAAACCAATTTCAGATACTCTCTACCTTAAAAAAATAATTTTTAAGGATAATGCAGAACCGAATGGTCCATTTGAACAGAACGGCCATCGTTAGGAGCTCCGCAGCACACTATTAAGACAGTAATTAAGTCTTCAGGAACCAGACTGAGGCTCTTACCAGACTGTGTCCGTTGATGATTAAAGCATACTCTGCGATGATGGTCTCTTCAAAGACAGAGTCACTTGAGTACAATTCTGTCTTTTCCATGTCAAGGCCACTGCTGAATTTGTCTTTGCTGGGTCCCATGATTCTCTCCTTAGCCGTCCTGTGCACAAAGAAACAGAAAAAGACATTTTATTTTACAATGGGTCACATAATGGTTCAGTTTAATGTGACAAAACAAGTTAGACCTTTAGGCTTTGGTCAAAAAAGGCAGCAAGAATTCCATTTTCAATCTGTGACAACAAATATGTTTGAATATTTGGATTTATGTGTGAAATAAACAGTGAAATGTCACCTGAGCTCCTGTTGAACCTCAAGCATGGTGTGTCCTGAGATTATAAACACCTCGTTCATGTCGTCTCTGAGCATGTTACAGGAGTAGCCGATATTCATTGCCGTCTCTGCAACCACAACAGGAACGATTCTTGATTTGACTGTGTCTCAATTAAGGTTGAGCAGACTTCAATGAATCCCACATTTTCACTGACACTGGTTACCTAGTTTGTCCCCGGTGAGCACCCAGATCTTGATGTTGGCCAAGGTCAGACAGGCGATAGTCTCTGGAACTCCTTCCTGAAGTTTGTCCTCTATAGCTGTAGCACCAAGCAGCTTCAGAAAAATGAGAGATATGTTTGTTTCAAAAGCAAAAAATAACATTTCCTTTCACTCAACATAAAATTATTGTAAACTCATAAATAAAGGCTTCAAAAATGTGGGATATGTAGTGGAAGAACCGTTTTTGGCACCCCAAAGAACCTTCCAGAAGTTCACTTGCAGAATGGAAATATCCTCACCCCCATGTCATTCAAGAAGTTCATGTCTTTCTTTCATCAGTCACAAAGAAATTAAGCTAGACAAGCATTTGTGGTTAAAAAGTATATATATTTGTATTTTTCTTAAAAGATAACCAATCATTTCGCAAGATAAGGCCCTTATTCCTCGTCTGGGATCATGTAGGGCCCTATGAAGCTGCATTGAAACTGCAATTTGGACCTTAAAACCGTTGACCACTATTTAAGTCCACTATATGGAGAAAAATCCTGGAATGTTTTCCTCAAAAACCTCAATTTCTTTTCGAATAAAGGTTTAAAAAATGGGAGTTTGTACTGGAAGAACCATTTTTGGCTCCACAAAGAACCTTCCGGATGTTCACTTCTAGAATGACAATTTCCTGATGAGTTACTCACCTCCATGTCATACAAGATGTTTGTGTCTTTTTTCTTCA
The DNA here is from genome assembly GCA_019740295.1 of Labeo calbasu. Lineage (NCBI taxonomy): Eukaryota > Metazoa > Chordata > Actinopteri > Cypriniformes > Cyprinidae > Labeo > Labeo calbasu. The sequence goes on from JAHKKF010530729.1 coordinate 2,384, forward strand.
GTCAAAAGAAATGAAGTTTTTTTAAGAAAACATTCCAGGATTTTTTTCCATATAGTGGACTTCAATGAGGATCAATGGGCTGAAGGTCAGAATTGCAGTTTCAATGCAGCTTCAAAGGGCTCTACACGATCCTGGCCAAGGAATAAGGGTCTTATCGAGCGAAACGATTGGTCATTTTCTTAAAAAAATAACAATTTCTATACTTTTTAATCACAAATGCTCATGTTTCGCATTGGACACCATCTAAGTCCACTATATGGAGAAAATTCCTGGGCTGTTTTCCTCAAAAACCTCAATTTCTTTTCGAATAAATGTTTGAAAAAGGGGGGTTTGTAGTGGAAGATCCATTTTTGGCTTCTCAAAGAAACTTTAAAGGAGAAGTTCACTTTCAGAATGAATGTTTCCTGATGATTTATTCTCCCCCATATCATCCAAGATGTTCATGTATTTCTTTCTTCAGTTGCAAAGAAATTAAGGTTTTTGAGGAATACAAGTTAGTCAAGCTAGTGCAAGATCAGCATTTGTGGTTAAAAAGTATATAAATTATTTTTTCTTAGAAAATGACCAATTGTTTCGCTAGATAAGACCTTTATTCTTCGGCTGGGAACATGTAGAGCCCTTTGAAGCTGCACTGAAACTGCAGTTTGGACCGTAAACCCGTTGATCCCCATTGAAGTCCACTATATGGAGAAAAAGAATGTTCTCCTCAAAAAACTTAATTTCTTTTTGACTAAGGAAAGAAAGACATGAACATCTTGGATGACATGGGGGTGAGTACATTATCAGGAAATTTTCATTCTGGAAATAAATGTCTCCTTTAAATGTGATGCTGCATCCACTCCAGTAGGTGTCAGTATGAAGTCCAAGACGTTTGCAGTTTGGACCTTAAACCCTTTGGCCACCATTGAAGTCAATTATATGAAAAAAACTCCTGGAATGTTTTCCTCAAAAACCTCAATTTCTTTTCGAATTAAGGTTTCAAAAAGGGGGGGGGTTGTTGTAGTAGAAGAACCATTTTTGGCTCCCTGAAGAACCTTCCAGAAGTTCACTGCCAGAATGAAAATCTCCTAATGATTTACTCACCCCGAAGTCATCCAAGATGTTCATGTCTTTCTTTCCTCTGTCTCAAAGAAATTAAGGAAAACCATATCTCCATATACTAGACTTCAATGGTGGCCAACGGGTTGAAGGTCCGAACTGCAGTTTCAGTGCAGCTTCAAAGGGCTCTACATGATCCCAGCCAAAAAATAAGGGTCTTATCTACACTCTTAAAAATAAAGGTGCTTTAAAAGGTTCTTCACAGTGATGCTATAGAAGAACCATTTTTGGTTTCACAAAGAACGGTTCTTTAAAGAACCATCTCTTTCCTACTTTCTCTTTTTTTCTTTTTGCTACAAAAAGGTTCTTCAGATGTCTTTATGGAACCATTTGGACAAAAAAGGTTCTTCTACGGCATCGTGAAGCACATTTATTTTTAAGAGTGTAGTGAAACAATGGGTAATTTTCTTTTAAAAAATTTAAATGTATATACTTTTTAACCACAAATGCTCATTTTGCACTAGCTTTGCAATGCGCAAACGCATCTTCACACATTACATGATCACGTTGGAAAAGTCATGTGCGGTTAGTTCTTCATTTGTGTACTTTGGTTCAAAAAGGTTCATTTACATTCGTTTTTGTAAAGACTGTGTCGGCACTTCCACCTACGTCATGTGTGGTTGAGCTACTGTAGTGCAAGATGAGCATTTGTGGCTAAAATGTACATAAATGTGTATTTTCTAAGAAAATGACGAATCGTTTTGCTAGACAAGACCCTTATTCTTTGGCTGGGATCGTGCAGAGCTCTTTGAAGCTGCACTGAAACTGCAGTTTGGACCTTCAACGTGTTGATCCCCACTGAAGTACACTATATGGAGAAAAATCTTGGAATGTTTTCCTCAAAAACTTTCTCTGAAGAAAGAAAGACATGAACATGGATGACTTAATGTGAAGAACATTTGAATTATCTAAAGAACCTTTTTCAACTATAAAGAACCTAAAGGTTCCATGGATGTTGAAGGTTCTTCACAGAAGCATTGATAACAATAAAGAACATTTACCATCATGCCCTGTTCTATTTCTTCATACAGAGCCCCGAGTTTTTCTTCTCTGTTCTCCAGTGCCGTGCTGGCAAACAGCAGTTTCTTCATCCATTCGTCAAACACGTCTTCATCCAGGTCTTTGTACGCCAGCGCTAATGTTCTCAAACCCTCCCCGGCGAACTCCTGCCACACAGAAACAGTGGAAATTCATTTATCTCTCACCGTGAAAACTGAGACTCTAATTAACAGTGGCGCAAATATTTCTTCAGAGAAAATAAGGAGATACACAGTTCTTTGATCTAATCAGTGAAAGCATTTACTTCCTGTTTGCTGTCGTAAGCTTTTAAAAGTATGCTATTTTTACCCCGCTAGCATAGCTTCTTCAGTGACGTCAGTTTGATTGCTCTGTGAGGAACCGCAGAAAGCCGTAAATGAGACATGAATGATGGACATCGTCTCATAATAGTCTCATTATAATTACGGCCCATGAGCTGCTTTTAGACCGACCGTTCAAGCTCTAGACAACAGCCACGTTACGTATAACAGTTCTTTCTCTAAACGTGGTTTGAGTGGTTGATTTCACTGATAATATTCAAAGCTAAAATTACATTTTCATATTTTCTGAGGAAAATCTAATTGTGTTTGTAATAGATGTACCTTTGTTGAAGTAGCTGTATAATGAGCTGGCGAGGACATTAATGAATCACACTGCTTGGAGCCAACAAATGCATTTTGTTTGTATAAAGTATTTTCCGTCTGAGAAGTCCACAAGAACCTTAATGGAACTAATCTGAATAAAATAAAGCCAATCTCTACTAAGACAGAGCTTTTAGCTGAGGAGAAAATGAGACTTGTTTTTATCGATTGTGGCGCTCTGACACTCACTGTGTGCATTTGCTATAATTTGTCAAGTGGAACGCTGTGTGTTTGCATCTCTGAAGTGTCACAAATCTCAAATACCTAAATAGTCAAGACACTGAGTGAAGTAACAAACAAGCACAATGAAAAGACTTGAAAATACAGGAACCTGCATATTCAGAAGCTTGTGGTTTGGATTTGGTTAGAAGTATTGTAATTATTATGTTTCATTAATACCTGAATTAGTATCCAAAGTTGGGATAACAGTGGCATTCCATTGAAATACCATGGTATTACCATGGTAAATGTCCAACGACATCGTTTTACCATAATGCTGCATTCAAACTTTAAAATATGTCCATGGTAAAATGCCCAATAACATCAAAGTAATGTTATTACTACATGCTCCAAAAACTTAGTATTGCCATGGTATCACATCCAAACAAAATAGTTTTTACCATGGTAATGCATTAAAATTACATGGTATTTCTATATTACATGTTCAAAACATGGTATTACAATGTTAAATTCCTCTAAACCATGTTGTTACCATGGTATTATTATGGCATTACCATTGTAAATGGCCAACAGTAAGGGTTTTCCACATGACTGCATCCAAATAACATGGTATTACTACAGTATATGCCCAAATACAATTGTATTGCTATGATCAATGCGTCAAAACATGGTCTTTTCATGATATCACAACCATAACATGGTATTATCATAGTAAATGTCAAACAACATAGTTTTGCCATGGTAAAGCAATGAAATACTATAGTATTACTGCATTACATGTGGAATAATTCCACAGTAAATGCTAAATGATATGGTTTATGCCTCAAAACCTGGTCATGGTATTGCATCCATAACATGGTATTATCATGATAAATGCCAAACAACGCTGTTTTACCATGGTAAAGCAACCCAATAACATAGTATTACTGCAGTACATATGAAGACAACAAGTCATTTCCACAATAAATGCTAAACAACATTGTTTTACAACAGTACTGTGTCCAAATAACATTGTATTATCACAGTAAAAATTTGGTTTTACCAAGACAAAAACAATTGTATTATCATGGTAAATGCCTAAAAACATGGTATTTCCATGGTATCACATACCAGAAACATAGTATTACCATGGTAAATGCCAAACAACATAGTTTTATCATGGCACTGCATCCAAATAACATGATATTACTATAGTAAATGGCCCAAAAGCATGGTATTACCATGGTAAATGCCTAAAAACACGGTCTTTCTGTGGTATCACATCCAAAAACATAGTATTACCATGGTAAATGCAAAACAACTTCGTTTTATCAAGGCACTGCATCCAAATAACATGAGATTACTACAGTATATGCCCCGAAAGCATGGTATTACCATGGTAAATGCCAAACGACATCGTTTTATCATGCCACTGCATCCAAATAACATGAAATTACTACAGTAAATGCCCCGAAAGCATGGTATTACCATGGTAAATGCCAAACAACATCGTTTTATCATGCCACTGCATCCAAATAACATGATATTACTACAGTAAATGCCCCAAAAGCATGGTATTACCATAGTAAATGCCTAAAACAGGGTTTTCCATGCTATCACATCCCTAAAACACAGTATTACCATGGTAAATGCCAAACAACATAGTTTTATCATGCCACTGCATCCAAATAACATGAAATTACTACAGTAAAAATGAGGTATTTCCATGGTAAATGTCAAACAACATGGATTTACAATAGTACTGTGTCCAAATAACAGTGTGTTATCAAAGTACATTAGTTAAAACATAGTTTTACCTTTTTTTTTTTTTGTTGCATTAAAATAACATGATATTACTACATTACATAGCCCAAAACCATGGTAGTACAATGGTAAATGCCTTAAAAAACATGGTCTTTCCATTGTATCGCTTCCAAAAACAGTATTATTAAGGTAAATGCCAAACAGCATAGTTTTATCATGGCGCTGCATCCAAATGATACAGTTTTACCACAGTACACTTGGACAAAATATTTTATAGCAAAAAGCCATGGTTTATCATGGTGCTGCATCCAAATAACACGACATTACTATAGTAATACCACGATAAATGCCCTAAAACATGAACTTTCCATGATATCGCATCCAAAAAACCATGGTATTACCAAGTTACTGCATCCAAATAACTAGTTTTACCACAGTACATGTAGAAAAACATGGTTTTACCCTGGGAAGAGAAGGATGGCTAGCATTAGAGACTTACATTAAGGTGCTCTGAGGTAGTAAACATAAGCTCTTCATTAGACGGGTCCAGCCTGTCGAAGAGTATTGTGTCGGCTCCTTTTGAGTAAAGCTTTAACTGCCCCTTTGGGTTCCTCACTGCGGAAAAGACAGGAAATGAGAGTGCTACTTATAAATGTCTAAGTATACAATAAAACAGTTTCAACAGATCGGACAGCTATTGATTCCTCTATGTGAAAGGATGAATAATGCATACAGACCCATAAAAAGAAAGATGTCAGGGATGATTCATAGCTTTTGTGAAATATTAAAGGTATGAGAAAATACAAGACTGTGACAAAGATGTGAAAAAATGTGAAAAGACACTCAAATACTTAAAATATCACATTATGCAACTAATAACAAATGAGAACCTACCAATAACGCTCATTCTTTTCCGTACATTGTTGAAGTCTAAGATAGCCAGTAGCTGATAGGTGACCGCCTGACCCATCTCATATAAAGTGATGGTTTCAGGCGTTCTGGACCGAAATACGAATCCAAAGTTGCGTGCAGCAGTAACCAGGGCTCCTTCATCCGGAGACTGTGCCTGATACACCAGCTCCCCTTGAACAAATTTCACAGGCATTTCAGTCAAATTCTTCTGCTGCATTTATAGCAAAAGCGCTAGTGGGATATGAAGATATTTTTGTGTTTTTGCAGTCCAGCTTACCCTCATTTCTCTCTTCTGGCATGACGGTGTGGCAGAGCGCTAACAGACGGAAGAATTCCTGCACCAGAGGCTCTTCCAGCTTGATGGCCTCGATCAAGCTGCTGTCATGGAAACGGAATTTCCGGTCCATCAGTGGGTTGAAGGAGAAATCTACACACGGTGTTTTCTACAAGAGTCAGAGACACGCGTGACTTCCAAATACTGCACCAGACTGGACAATGTCTGCTTTTTAAATATAACAAAAAATACATATATATTTTTAGAAAAATAGTTTATGCTTTTTAACATTTCAATAATAATAAATATAATTTATTAAAATTAATTTACATGTCATTTAAAGACACAACTCGTGTCATTACCTCTGTAATATCCACTTTATGCCCAAAATCATCATAAACTTCACCTAGAAAAACAAAACCACAGACAGCAATAAATATATTGTCTTGTCTGTAAGTGTGGATGTACGTAACAAGAAGTGTTCAAGCGTACCGTAGGTCTTCCCATTGATGGAGCACTTATTAAACACCATGATGTTTTGGGTGAGGGTGCCTGTTTTGTCTGAGAAGATGAACTCCACCTGGCCCAGCTCCTCGTTGAGGGTGGTGGTCCGTGCCTCGGCAGGAGTGTCCTTACGGCTGTAGTACATTCGTCTGTCCCAGTTTATAAAGTAACTATGGCCCAGCCGCAAAACCTCTACACTGGAATAAAATAGTTTAGTTTTGGGGTTTTATGAAAACCCTGAACTACAAAGTGGAATTCAAAGTATGAGATAAATAGTCATAATTATGACAAATCAATTACGAAAGTTAAAATTATAACAAAAAAATAAAAAATTGAAAATTATAAAGATGTAGATAAGATGTAAATAATTATATCTTATCATAATTATGAAGTCATAATGACATAAATAGTCATAATTACTGCATTAAAAATGTCAACATATGGCATTTTATCTCATAATTTTGACCCTTATTTCATAATTATGATTTACTTGGCATGCTTTGGTAAGTCATAATTATTACATGAAGAAATTGAAACAATTATGACTTTTAATGTCATAATTATGACTTTTTATCTAAAAACAAGCCACACAAGAAATGTGTGCTGTGGTAAATTATAATTATGAGAATAAAGAGTGACAGAAAAGTTGAAATAATGAGATACTAAGACAATTATGAGATAAAAAGTCTAAATTCAAATGTATGAGATAAATAGTCAAAATTATGACATAAAAGTCAAATATGAACGTTGAAATTATGACAAATGTTGACAATATTAGATAAACAGTTTTATAATTATGACATAAATCAATTATGAAATTTTAAATTATGGCAAAAAAATGAAATTATGAGATATAACGTCAGTTATGACATAATCAGTCATAATTATTGCATTAAAAATGTTGACATTTGATATTAAGTCATAATTACAAGATAAAGAGTCTAGATTATTAAAAAAAAAAATGATAAAGTATCAAAAAATAGCCTAGTCATAATTATGACAGAAATTAATCATTAATCATAAGAATAAAAAGTAAGAGTTGAAATAGCTGAAATATTGAGATTATGAGACACAATTATGAGATATAAATTATCACATATTAATCATAATTATGAATAAAAAAGTCGAAATCATTACATAGAAACTCAAAAGTTTGAGATAAATAGTAATAATTATTATGAAACTCAATTATGACATTTTAAATTATGAGATATAAAGTGTAAATTATTACACAGAACCTCAAACATATGACAAGTCAATTATGAATGTTGAAATTCTGACAAAAGCTGACAATATGAGATAAAAAGACAGATGACAGATATCAATTATGAAATGTGAAATTCTGACAAAAATTTAAATGATGAGACATAGTCAATTATGACATAAATAGTCAAAATTATTCCAATAAAAATGACATTGTATCTCATCATTTCGACTCTTATTTCATAATTATTACATAGAAACTCAAAAGTATGAGAAAAATGCTCATAATTATGACCAAATTCAATTATGAAAGTTGAAATTTTTACAAAAATAAATTGAAATTATGAGATAAACAGTCATAAAATTATTACATAGAAACTCTGAAGTATGAGATAAATAGTCATAATTATGACATAAAAGTCAGTTATGAATGTTGAAATTATGACAAAAGTCCACAATATGAGATGAAAAGCCATAATTAGTAGACATAAATAGTCACAATTATTGCATTAAAAATGTCAACATATGACAATTTATCATTTGGTAAGTCATAATTGTTATAATTGTTATATAAGACTTTTAATGTCATAATTATGACTTTTTATCTAATTATTTGAGCTTTTTTATATCATAATGATAAAATTGATATACCAAGTTATAATTATGAGAT
>JAHKKF010530730.1:0-13163 GCA_019740295.1 Labeo calbasu
CATCTATCCAACCAACCAACCACAATTTTTTCATCAATCTCTCCATCCATACTTTTCATCCATTCATCCATCCATTCATCCATCTTTTTTATCTACCATCCATTCATCCATCCATCAACCACAATTTTTTCATCCATCTCTCCATCCATTTTTTATCTACCATTTTTTATCATTCATCCATTCATTTTTCATTTACCATCCATCCGTATTTTTCATCACTTTTTCATCATCCATACACTCATCAATTTTTTACCCATCCATCTAGCCATCCATGCATTTCATTTATCCAGATTTTTTTTCATTTTTTTATCCATCCATCCATCTATCCAAATAGAAGAGTTATTTCAAATTGTAAACTTTTTACTTTACTTTTTGATTTAATAAATGCAGCCTTTGTGAGCATAAAAACTGTACAGATTCCCAAACTCTTGAACGGTAGCATACATTAAGCAGGACACAGTGTGAGGTATTCATTGTTCAGTAAATAATAGGTTTGTATTGTATTACAGACATCACCTGTGTTCATTTATTGTTCATATTCTCTTTTTCAGAGATGGCACTGACCACTGCCATCTTTCTGGATTCACGTCTCAGAACGCTGATTTTGCCCACACCCAGCACCTGTCTCCAGTTCAGCATCCTTATTTCCTAGAGCATCTCCTCTCACAGCGGTCCGTCTCCCCTCCACTGCCTGTGCTCTGCATCTGTCTTCATTTCCTGCCACACCTGAACAAAACCAACTGACCTTCGTGGTCCTTTGCCTTTAAATAAATGAGGGCGTCTGTGCGTGTGTGTTCTGGCACGTGCGCTCCTGTCTGTTTGCCTGGCGATCTGATGTGAGCTATTGCACCTAGAAGGATCTTAATGTGTGAGGGACCAGAGGTGCGAGCTCTGTTCAAACGCTTCAATTAATTAATGGCGTAATTAAGATTTTGTCATTGACGCGGTTTGCCGTGACAGGGATGGATCGGTCGCTCTGTCTCCGCGCCAGGCGGGCGAGGAGGCATGCAGTTGGGCGGGCGGCGTAATGAATGGCAGCAATTTAAGGTTTGTTTCGGCGGTGACAGGGCCACCTGCAAAGGCTTAGCTGGTGCATTTCACCATGCCAACATCATTCAGAGTGGCACGGCTGCTGTGTGGGATTCTGGGGAAAATGACCACACAGACACACTTCTACATTCTGATTTGAACAATTCCCTCATCTTTTTGTCATTTCTCCACATTCTGTTTGTCATATATCATTTTTTTCATCCGTCCATCCATCTTTTTCATTTACCACTTTTCATCCATCCATCCAACCTTCCATTCATCCATTTACCTTTTTCTTCTATTTTTTCATTCATCATCCATCCATCCATCATCCATGCATTTCATCTATCGAGTGTTTTCATTTTTCTTTTTTTCATCAAACCTTTCATCCATCCATCTTTTTCATCTACCACTTTTTCATCCATACATCTTTACCCATCCATCTATCCATGCACTTGAGTTTTTTTCATTTTTTCATCCATCCATCCATGCATCCATAAATTCATCTTTTTCATCTACCATTTTTTCATCCATCCATCCATCCATTTTTTACCCATCTATTTTTACCCATCTATCCATGCATTTCAACTATTGAGTTTTTTCATTTTTTCATCCATTCATCATTTATCCATCTTTTTCATTTACCATTTTCCATCCATCCAGACTTCCATCCGTGCATTCACCTTTTTCATCTACTATTCTTTCATCCATCCATCATCCATGCATTTCATCTATCGAGTTTTTTTTAAAAATTTTTTTATCCAACCTTTCATCCATCCATCCATACTTTTTTATCTACCATCCATTCATCCATCTATCTATCCATCTATCCATCCAGCCAACCATCATTTTTTCATCCATCTTTCCATCCATATTTTCCATCCATCCATGAATCCATCTTTTTCCATCTACCATTTTTTATCCATCCATTCATCTTTTTCATCTACCATCCATCAAACCACAATTTTTTCATCCATCTCTCCATCCATATTTTTCATCCATCCATCCATAAATCCATCTTTTTCCATCCATCCATCCATCCATGAATCCATCTTTTTCCATCTACCATTTTTCATCCATCCATTCATCTTTTTCATCTACCATCCATCCAACCACAATTTTTTTCATCCATCTCTCCATCCATTTTTTCATCTACCATTTTTCAGTATTCATCCATTCATTTTTCATTTATGATCCATTTTTCATCACTTTTTCATCATCCATCCACTCATCCATTACCCATCCATCTAGCCATCCATACAGTTTTTTCATTTTTTAATCCATCCGTCCATCCAACCTTTCATCCATCCATCTATCTATCCAAATAGAAGAGTTATTTCAAATTGTAAACTTTTTACTGTATTTTTGATTTAATAAATGCACCCTTTGTGAGCATAAAAACTGTACAGATTCCCAAACTCTTGAACGGTAGCATACATTAAGCAGGACACAGTGTGAGGTATTCATTGTTCAGTAAATAATAGGTTTGTATTGTATTACAGACATCACCTGTGTTCATTTATTGTTCATATTGATTGTAACAGTTCCCTCATCTTTTTGTCATTTCTCCTCATTCTGTTTGTCAGAAGTGTATTACACCGTGCAGCTTTATTAATGTCTTAAAAATAAAAAAATAAAGTGTTAATAATATGATACAGATTAAACATGAAAAAGCTGCTATTTTCAGAGATAATGTCAGGTAAAGCAGTAGATGTTTTCATCCATATCTGAAGAATCAGTGACCTGTTTCAATCTCACACTTGATTTGACGGAGGCAGCATCATGCTGACGTTCTGCCACGAGGTGATGCAACCTGACAGCAACGGTGTAATAGCTGTGCGGAAACACTGATGCCCCTCCAAAAGTCACCTCATCGATCCAGCCAATAAGGACAGGTGTCGCGTTTCACCTCTGATGGGGGAAGGGGAACAACCTCCAAACCCTGGTGGGACAAATGTTTGGTCCTCGTCCTCTTTCCCCCTTCTTTGATGATTCCGTTGGGGTACGACGCTCTGCAAGGTGACACGGGAAGATCTCCGGTTTCACGGAGGAGAACTTACACACGTTTAGTGGGTTTTGGGATGGTGTGTGGAATTCCCATTGGAGTGAAAACAGGAACAGGAACACCTCTATCATCTCTCACAAAGGGCAAAAGGAAAGCTGGTCGTGACATTTCTACAGCATGTTTCACTGACATTGCTCACTACGTACAGTACTATATACTGCCTGCTGCCTTTAAAAATAGTTTGTGTGGGTTTGGCTTAGCATGATACAATTAATCTATAATATGACTGCAGAGCAGGTTTAATTCAGTTCTAATTTTAAGAATGATATAAATTGGCTAATTTCGGCTAAGATCTACATTTGATACAACAATGATAGATGGATAGATAGGTAGAAAAAAATCTTTTATTTTAATTATTTTTTTTAAACTTTATTATTTATTTATTTTTTAAACTTTATTTTTTATTTTTTTATTTTTAATGTATCTTTAATCTTTATTTTTATATATTTTTTATAATCTTTATTTTTTATTTATTGTTTAATCTTTATTTTTTATTTATTTTTAAACTGTACTTTTTATTTATTCTTTAAAGTTTTTTACATTTATTTTTAAACTTTATGTTATATTTATTTTTAATCTTCTTAATTTAATTATTAATTTAATAAATTAATTTCTTCATTTAAACTTTCTTTCTTTCTTTCTTTCTTTCTTTCTTTCTTTCTTTCTTTCTTTCTTTCTTTCTTTCTTTCCAATGAATTATTTTTTATGTGAATAATTGTTTAAAGTTCTGCTACTTTAACTTCTAATTCTTTTGTCATCCCAACATGTTTTGTAAACATTTTAATTCATTATAATTTGACATTTATTTTAATAATTGTGTTTGTGTGTATACATATACACTTCTACCCCAATTTCCATTATGCCACCCCAAAATGAAATTTAAGCATTTTTATTCATAATCATTTCAAATAATTCTAAAACATTTTTATTAGAAATATATTTTAATCTGAAATAATTGTAATAATAATTACACACACACACACACACACACACACACACATATATATATACAATATTTTTGCTACCTTAATTTCTATTTATTTTGTCATCCTAAGATTTTATTTTAAACATTTTAATTAATGATCATTTCAATTCATTCTAAAACATTCATTAATTCTATTTTAAATTTATTTTACTCTGAAAATGAATATTAATTATTATTATTATTATTATTTTTACTTCTGCTACCTTAATTTCCATTTATTATGCCACTCCAAGTTTAATTTTAAACACTGTAATACATTATAATTTTTCATTTCATAGTTTTGATTTAGCTCGAATTTGCTTTCAGATTTATATATATGTTTTTGTTTTAATTTTATGAATATTTTGTATTGATCTATTTAACATTAATTTCTGCTTTGGTAAAACCTCTGCTACTTTATTATTGTGCCTAACATTTAATTTTAAACATGTTGATTCACTATAATTTTAATTCAATTTTTACTTTAGCTTTGTTAAACAATAGCAGCACTACTAAAATGTTCAGTATCTAACTTCCTTGCAAACACAACTGGGTCGGACTGGGTAAAAAAAACTTTTGTACTTTAACTCCAGAAAGCATAAAGCCTCGTTTTTGGCAATGCACAGCATGTATCTCAAACTTCATGTTGCACCTGTTTGCTTTTACAGTGTTTTTGTTATCATTTGAACTTATGAAGTGCAGCAATAAGCTTTACACTGAAACATACCCTGAAGTAAAAATCTATCCATTTTCTCAAGGTCAGATTTTCATCTTAACGACACAATACCACTCAGCAAGCAAGACCAGTGAATTCAACTCAGTGACTGAAAATCGTTCGGCTCATCAAAAACCACGCTGCGCTTGTTAATTATTAAAACCTAAAGGTGAGCATGTAATATTAAAACACCTAGAGGCGATCAAGCGGCCCAGGCCATATATACTGCCACTGCTTAAACACACTGCATCACCGATAATGGCTAATCTTGATGAGCGAATGTGCGATATTGGCCTTTTGTTTGTGCAGAACTGTAATCACCTTCATTTCACTTTTATCAGACCGAGTTTCAGCAGTTTTTCGTGTACAGGTGGACAGGCCTTTTGCCAACTCTTTTGTTAATAAATCAGCTTGTTAGTGATTCTCTGTTTTGGAAAGTGTCAAGCTCGTTAGAACGAAATTAAATTTTAATTTCCAGGGTTTCTTATTGAGATTCTGTTAAAAGAGAGCACTCAGTGCCTCCATATTCTCCTGCACAGTGAAATTACCTGTTAAAGTGGATCAGTTGGCCTCATTTAAAAAGAGTATTTGTGCACTACCTCTTGTTGACTGAATAAAAACGTCCAAAAACGTTTGGACTTGATGATTTTTGTGGTTTCTTATTATGTATACAGTAAAGGACTTTAACCTGGGTCTTCATGAGCCAAGCATGACAGAATTTGACAGTTTTATTGAAGTCACGATGAAGCGAAAGTAGCAACACATCTATTTTCTGCATTTTGACATCTGAGTGACAAAGATTGTCTTTTTAAAATATAAATAAAACATTTGCTTGCATTTAGAAAATAGGGTGAATTTTTATTTCATGATTACTTTAAAAAATACATTTTCTTGTAGGTTGTTTACTTACAGCTTAAAATAAATGCATTTATAATGTGCACCTAAATGCAATTTAAGTTCATAAAATTGTTTTAAATCTAACGTCAACATCTTGAGGCTCTAGAAAATCTCTAAAAACTAATTTGAACCAGAGACTGACAGACATTGTAGATATACAGCTGTTTTTTCACCTCCTGCATTGGACTGACTATCAATACATTTTATATATGAAATATATAATTTTATAAATGAAAACAAGCATACTTCGGTTATATTACATTTAATAAGTTGCTTAACTTTGAGATCTCCCTACAGTCCGTAAGACAACAGAGCTCTTCAACTAGAGGTTTACAGACTATTACTCATTATTTTATAGCCACCCGAATGATTTTGATGAAATCTCTGTGCTGCCTGAAACATCAGAAAAGGCAGTAAGTTCAACAGTGGTCTTACTGAAAGAAAAAGAAATCAATGTTAAAAATCAAACCTTCAAAGAAGAACGAACAGAAAAGTTCACCTTTAAGATTTCCCACTTCAAGTGTAAAACCAACATGCCAGCATGTCCTGACCCTGAACATTACCAAATCAAGCTTGTTCTGTTCACTTGTAGTGATCATCCGCTAAAACATTTGAGAAATGTTCAAAATTTGCATTGAGGCTAATTTTCCTCACAGAACATAAATAAATAAATAAATAAATAAATAAATAAATAAATAAATAAATAAATAAATAAATAAATAAATTTAAACAAAAGTCCTGTTGTTTATTAAATTTTTTAAGATTTTTAATATTTTAATTTTTATTTTAATATTTACTTTCTTTTTCCTACTTAGGTTTTTCAACTTATTTTATTAGAGTTAGCTGCCAAGGCAAATATTTTGTTTAATATTTCAGTGCAAATAGCCCACCTTGTTGGCAGAGGCTTTTTACACTAACTTGTGATTGAGCTAGTCAACACTAGAAAAGAAGGCTGTCTATTGTTAGTTCCAGTGGCAAAGAGAATAACGCAATCTTTTTGACGTAATCAACCTGGGTTCAAATCCACCTTCTGGCGAACTTTTTTTCTCCCTTTTCAAATCTCATATATCTGAAAGGCATTTATTTTCAATAAATATTAAAAGTTGAAAATAAAGTGTGTAGGGAGGGCTTTTTGTTCCAATAAATCAGCATCCATTTAATAAATTGAACTCAGTACGTAATTTCTGAATACTGTTTTAATGTACACTGTTAAAAACTATTTGTTGAGTCAACTCAAAATAATTTGTTACTTGGCTGCCTTTAAAATTTTAAGTTCAGTTAACTCAAAAAAAGTTTAGTAAACTTGAAATGTTAAGTCGTACTAAGTGACAACTTATATATTTGAGTTGATTCAACTTAAAATTTTAAGGCAGCTGGGTAACAAGCTCAGCTTTTAAGTATAACAAACCAAATTTTTAGTTTAATCAACTCAAGTTGTGACTTTAGAATATTTCTAGTTGACTAAACTTATTTGAGTTGACAGAACTTCAGATTTTTAAGGCATCAGCGTAACAAATTATTTTAAGTTGACTTAACAAATTGTGTGTGTTTTTTACAGTGTACCACAATATTGAGGTGCAGATAATTGCGTCTATTTGCAGTAAGTATTATAAATAGCAGAAAATCCTGCTATTTTAACAGTGTAAATAGAATGTATAGCTATTTGCACTTAGTGAAAATAGCATCTATCGTTAAGAAAAAATACTATTTCAAAAATACTTTCATATTGTGAAGGCAACTTTTTTCATTTTTATTATTATTTTTTCATATTTATAGAATTATTTCTAGTTATTGTCATTTTATTTTTCCATTAAATGCAATTTGTTTTTATGCAAAAGTAAAGTTCTGTATTAGACTATACAAGAATATTTTTTCTATGTGTATATATTTGTCAAATATATGGACTTTAGCAGATCTTTCAAATGTTCCAGTTTTCCTACTTTTTAAACAACCTAAAATAATCACTATGTCATTATACTTCTCAATAAATAGGCTGTTTATTCTAGTCTTTCATACAAAGTCCACTAGAGGAATGAAAGGATCTCTCCAGAGGAAGTTTGGAGGACATTGCATTTTCACAAACTTTGTGAATAGGAAACAAAACCGCCGGTTCCTGCCGCATATATGGGTCATTTCTACCTTTCTGAGACTGATTTGCGTCAGCTCCTCGACGCGAGTCTCGGCCACTTCAGAGCTCTGAAAGAACATCTGCTCTTCTTCCAACACTACAGGTAGCTGATTTATATTCCAGTATTTGCGCTCTATTTTAATTGACACTTGTGCGCTCGGGCCCGAGCTAGACATAATTAAATGATAACAACCCAAAAATTCTCCCATTTCCCTCAGAGGTGAAAAGAAAGATTTGGGCTGAAAGCGTGAGATGTTTGGAGTCTATTGTAGCAGACAGGACAGCAGAGAAAATTACAAGCATTCAGCGCATCTTCATAGCACTGCTCGGATCGGTCAGTCATGGGTGGAATCTCAATGGCGGGAAGCGTACGTCATAATGAGCCCCAAATTAGCTCCTATTTCGCGTCTCCGCGAGCCGCTGCCTACGGGTGTTTGGATGCGCCGTTGAATGGCCTCGCGTGTGAAGGTTTTGTGTGGGGTTTGTCGACAGCCTCTCGCCGCGCGTGTTAGCAGAACGCTGAGAGTCAGCAGAAAACCTTTTGACATGCCGCCGCGGATCATTCAAGCGCCCACTGAGTCGTGGTTTTATCTTCTTCTGCCAAGCACTCGATTCACTCAGCCTCTCCCTCCCCGATCCTTTAACGTTGCCCCCTCCTGTCTCGCCAGACATAAGGCTCTTCACAGAGCTTTGGTGTAGGCAGCAGTTTTACTGTGCCGGTCAGGTGGAAGCTGTGAGCTGTACGGCACAAACTGTCATTCTCCATTGGTGCTGTATAGAGAAGTGCAAATGTAGGGGTTTATTTGCCTTTTGTCTTTTCTGACAGCTTACATGAGCAACAAAGCCCGGGTTCAAAACCCTCTGCTCTGAGGGCATGCACTAAAATGTTCCAATAAAAAAAAAGAAGAAAAAATTTCAGATTGGAGAAGACAGAAGATTTTATAGAAGCTTATTTCTGACATGGAATAGATAGATAGATAGATAGATAGATACATACATAATTGTAACTGTTTAATCTCGCAATTGCGAGTTTACATATAAAATTAGATAAAAACTCGCAATTCTGACTTTTTTTCTTGCAGTTCTGACTTTTTTTCAGAATTGTGAGACAAACTTGCAATTGTGAGTTATAAAGTCACAATTATGACTTTTTTTCTCAGAGTTGCATGTTATATCTTGTAATTGCGAGTCAGAATCGCAGGTTATAAAATCACAAATTTGACTTTTTTTTTAATTGCATGATATAAACTCACAATTGCAAGTTATAAAGTCAAAAATGCGAGACAAACTTGGAATTCTGTGAAATAAAGTCAGAACCGCAAGATATAAACTCAATTTTTTTTATCAGAAATGCGAGTTTATATCTTGCAATTCTGACTTTACAACTCGATATAAACTCGTAATTCTGAGAACATCAATCTTTTTTCCTCTCAAAATTGGACTTAATAACTCTCAGTCGCAAGTTTATATCTTACAAATTTGAGAAGTTTTAATTCTGACTTTATTTCTTGCAATTGAGTTCATATCACGCGATTCTGAGAAAAAAGTCAGAATTGCGAGTTTATATCTCACAATTAACTTGCAAATGTAAGTTTATATCTCACAATTCTGAAAAAGTCAGAACTGTAAGAAAAAAGACTAGCTGTGGTTAGCCTAATGGTTAGGAAGTCGGATTTGTAACCAAAAGGTTGCGGGTTTGAGTCTGAGATCCGGCAGGAATTGAAGGTGGGGGGAGTGAATAACCAGCGCTCTCTTCACCCTCAATACCACGACTGAGGTGAGTCCCTTGAGCAAGGCACCGATGCCCCAACTGCTCTCCGGGCTCTGCAGCGATAGCGATATGGCTGGCCACTGCTCCGTGTGTTTGTTTACTACTCACTACTCTGTGTGTGCACTTGGATGGGTTAAATGCAGAGCACAAATTCCGAGTATGGGTCGCTGTACTTGGCCTCATGTCACATCCTTTCTTTTCCTTTAAATCTCGCTATTGAGTTTATATCATGCACTTCTGAGAAAAAAGTCAGAATTGTGAGTTTACTGTATATACTCCAAATGGCAAGTTTTTATCTCACAGTTCTGACTTAATTTCTCAGAATTGCAAGTTTATATCATCTAAAAAAAAGTTAGAAATATGAGAAAAAAGTAAGAATTGCACATTTTTCTCACAATTCTGACTTTTATGATTACGCAATTCTGAGAAAAAAAATTGTGAGATAAAAAGTCACAATACACTTTTTTTTTTTTATTCAGTGGCAGAAACAGACTTCCATAAAACTGCGAATTGTGAGATATAAAGTTTGCTTTAAATCAACTCAATTGCAAGATATAACCTTCAAAGTTTAAGAAGAAAAGTCAGAATTGCAAGAAATAAACACAATTGTGGGAAAAAAGTCAGAATTCTCAATTTATATCTCATAATTGTAAGTTTAAATTCAGTTTTTTTTTTCATCTCAAAAATAGATAAAATGAGAAATAATATAGATAGTTTATATCGTATGGTTCTTTATGTATCATAATTCTGATTTTCTTTTCATCTGAGAAATCCAAAAAAAAGTCTGAATTGTAAAATTAAAATTTGCAATTACCTTTTTTTTTTTTTAATTCCTTGGTGGAAACATGCTTCCGTAGAATTTTGAGTAATCTGTTTGGTTTATAGAAATACCGTGGACTTTATGAAATGATGCTTTATGTTTGGTAATTAATTCTGAAGTGTCAGAAAATGAGAAGCAACAGGACGGACTCAATGACTTTGAATGATACAGACTTTCTAGCTTCTAAAGAGCTTCAAGGCCACTCGAAACACATCAGAGGAAACGCTTGTCCCTGATATTTAGTAAATGAGCACCTGCACTAATCAATTTAACAGCATTACACATGAAGATGGCATTCTGTGTATGCGGCAGACGGATGTACATTACGGACCATGATAAAATAGAAATTGCGCTTGCACACAAACATTCCTGTATCTTTTGAAATAAACATCAAACAAATAAATTCATCAAACATTGTGCTGTTTCAGGTTGTGTGTAGCACCTACACTTTAAAGATCTTTCTGAAAGATCACAATGTTTGCAGCAAGCAACTGAAGTTTACTTTCACAAGATCTCTGGTCATTTCACTACAATTTTTGGGCTTTTAAATGATGTTAATAGCTATTTAAGCATTGTTTTAGCACAGTATAAAACAAAAGTCATCTGGCCTGGCTCTATTCCAGTGTGTAAGCCCAACATTTGATTCAGAAATTGCATATAGGTAGGTTATTAATGACAATTCTTGTTGACTTTACACGGTTACATTCCTGTGTTGCTTGGTAACATAAATATCATTAATGATAAATCCGTAACTTTTAAGCTGCAATAAGCTGAAGTCCTACCGATTTAACTTCTGTCTGTCCGTTGTGCTTTCAATATTGAAGGTTTTTGATGGGCACAGACTGTCCTGTGACCTCAGTCTCTCCAGCTTTCTGTCTGTGTCCTTCTCTTAGTTTTAATATCTGCTTCCCCAATAGCTGCGGCAGTGGAGAAATTATTTCCTTTTCAAATCAATCATACGTACGAGTCTCTTATCAGTCTGACCTGCTTCCATAAAAACGTTTCTCTGCTGCGCTCGTACTCGAAATCCAATTTCTATGTATTTTCTTGTTTACAGAAAATCATTTGTGTTGGATTTGATGTGCCCTCTGCGCTAGTTATGATGGCCATATATATGTGCGTTTAAAGAAATAGTACATCTAAAAATAAAAGTAAACTTAAGTCGTTCCAAACCGTTCTCCGTGGAACACAAAAGGAGGAAGTTTGAAGAATGTTCATGCAGATAATTTCCTTATAACGTCAGTGACTCAATATGTTAAAGTAAAATACTGTGCACATGAACTGATGATTCGCTCATCACTAGCACAATTACATATGGTCTACATCGTTACATGCCAGAGAAACTCGTCTAATCTTACTCTGAGGGAATCAGATTTGATTAACTCAGATGTCCATTTTTATATCAAACTTTTATCCCTGAGCAGCTCAGCATAAACAGGAGCACTCAGACTTATTGCAGAAATGATGACATTAACCACACTGCATTAAACCTGGATATGAAAAGCCGGCCGGACAGATGAAGGTTGACCATTACAATTTAAAATAACCTTTTTCTATTTTAAAATATTTTAAAGTGTAATTTATTCCTGTGACGCAAAGCTGAATTTTCAGCATCGTTACTCCAGTCTTCAGCGTCACATGATCCTTCAGAAATCACTGTAATAAGCTGATTTGTCAATGATGAAAACGTCTTCATATTGTGTGGAAACTGTGATTTCAGGATTATTTGATGAACAGAAATGATGAAATCTTTTGTAACATTATGATCAGATTAATTTAATACATCCTTGCTGTCATCATTTTAGTAGACATAACATATTATTAAAACCCAAAGAAACTCACACATTACTATTACTTTTCAAGTTAAAATCTCATCTTTTTATCGTATGTTTTGTGTTTTTCCAGAAAGGGTCGGTTTTACAAGGTCAACGTTGTTGCCATGATTTTGTGCAGTGAAGAATTGTGGACGTTTGTAGAAATATCAGCATTAAGTTGTTTTTCTAAGAAGAACCTTGTCTTAAAGATTTACTTTTTGGCATTTTGCCTTTATTACAGACAGGACAGATCAGAAAGGACAAGAAGTGAAGCGGGACCAGGAAAGGTCCTAGAGTCAGGATTCGAACACAGGACGCCCGGAGCACAACAGCACTATATGTCAGTGCACTGCCCACAAGGCTATCGGCACCGACAAGAACTTTGTTTTATAACATTGAGCACAAGGCCTTTCTGATAGCATTATTACATTTCAACACATTTAAATAAATGCTTAAATTTGTATTGTGCAATTTATTAATATTTGAATTCATACATTGTTTAAAGAAGAAGTCCACATCCAAAATAAAGATTCACATATAATGTACTCACCCCCTTGTCATCCAAGATTGTGTTTTGAGGAAAACATTTCAGCATTTTTCTTCATATAATGGACTTATATGGTGATTTTGAACTTAAATGCAGTTTAAATGCGGCTTCAAACGATCCCAATTGCGGTTGTAAACGATCTCAGCTGAGAAAGAAGGGTCTTATCTAGCGAAACAATGGGTTACTTTTTAATCTCAAATGCTTGTCTTGTCTTGCTTTGCCTGAACTCTGTGTATTCTGGTTCAAGACAGTTAGGGTATGTCAAAAAACTCCAATCGTATTTTCTCCCTCAACTTCAAAAGTCATTTTTTAAAACATCCTACATCACTGCAGAAGCACCGACCCAGTCTTTACAAAGTGAACATGCAAAGAAGATCAAACACCCTTAACAAAAAAGGTAAAACAGCGATATA
>JAHKKF010530731.1:0-10385 GCA_019740295.1 Labeo calbasu
ATAAATGCAGCCTTGATGAGCATAAGAGACTTCTTTAAAGACTATTACAAGTCTTACTGACCCCAAACTTTTGAACGGTAGTGTATATATATAAAACTTTTGAATAAACATATAAACAAACAAACAAATAAATAAATATATATACATATATATATATATATATATATATATATATATATACACACACACACATATATATATATATATATATTTATTTGTTTATATGTTTATTCAAAAGTTTTTTTCTGGTTCTTGTATCTGATTGGCTGAGAGTCTTTTCCATGTGCAATATTCTAGTGATAACAGCACTCCACCTATTTCACCGTTTGTATCAATCTATTTGCGGTATTTCTCACAGTGAGTGTCATGGCTGACACCCAAATCCACTGTAATATTATAAATAATACTGTTTTTGTATCATGGAATGTGGTTTTAAGAGTTTTTAAAGAGAGAATGTACTTGTTTCGACTTCAGATATGCAGTTAATAAAGATAACGTCTGTTTGAAAAATTGCTTGGACATTTTTGGAGATGTGAGCTCAAGGGCGTCAGCAGCCATTTAGTGCTCATGAACCCGCCAAAGGCAGCCTTACCTCTGCCAGTTCTTCTGGAATTTGCCCCTGGCTCTGATATCTCCATAGTGGTTAAACATGAAATATAATTCGTTTTGGGTAAATCTAATGAGTCTCAATCTATTATTAGTTCCAGAGGAAATAGTTTTGGCTGAGGGCAAAGTCTCATCACGTTATTCAATAAGTGATATTTTATATAAATAGTATTTAGTATTGAGAAACCGTATGTGTGTGTTCGTGATGGTGATTTTAGTTACTGTTCCACCATTAGATGGCGACATAAGACTGTTTTTATGAGTGAGTCAGCAGTAAAGACTTTTATATTGAAAGAGACTGAAATAGTTGTAACAAGGAAGTTATTTTACTTTCAACAACACCTTGTAAGACGCAGCCAACAAATGCACTGAGCAACACTGTCATCGGAAACCCCCATAACAGATGAAAAGATAGTACGACAAAGACATTGCTTTCCTTAGTGGACATACAAATTAATGTTTTATTGTGAATATGAGAATGAGCTGAAGAATGAATGCTGTATCAGATGCAGGTAATCACACTCGCTCAGTCCATCTCTCTCTCTCATAATACTCTACATAATACAGTGAGCTTTTTATACAGTAATACAATACGTTTACAACGAAGCAACTCAATGTTCCTTCGTTACTAGGTCTAAAGTGACATTTCTGAATTAGTAACAAAGGCTTGGGCTCAGTTGTTAAACCGTTAAAACTGAGATTTGAATTCTGTGGTGGAAGGAAATAGTTTACACAAAAGAGGGTTGTTAAAAGACACTGTTATCTCTTTTTTATTTACACACTGATGTCGTTGAGCTGTTGTATAAACGCAATATCACAGTCATAGTCGTGGCTGTATATCAGCACGCTGTGATTACACGCAGCCTTGTGTCTACGCCCAAATCACAGCCGTAAAACAATACAGGTAGCATGTTTACTTACAAATAGATGTGGATGGAGAGGTGGATTCATTTGTTAGCGTGTGAGATTAGTTCTTAATTGACAATGACTGCTCCTGTTTGGATACTTTAATCTTGTCCTAACGTCCTCCATGTTGTCTATAACGTGCTGTTATCAGTCTGAACCTCTTTAGAATACAAAACACAGAGTGTGTGTTTGTGTGTGTGTGCATACTTGCTGATGATATCCTTTGTGGTGTCCTGTGGGATCTGGAGCTGTTGCGGGGTCAGTCCGTGCTGCTCCAGCTGATGAGGGATCAGGTGCCGATGGGCGATTTCTACCTTCTCCTCCTGGGTGTATCCTAATGAGACACACATGCTGGTATTCAGAACACAAATTACAATAAACTAATCAAGTATTCTACTACAAAACCATCTGCTCGGTTGTAGAATAGAGTTAATTGCATTCAAGTTAAAATAGTCAGGAATTAATCACTAAAATGTCACAACGTCAATGCTACGTCCTGCTGTCTTTTTTTGTCCGCAACTGAACTCTGACCTGGGACCTGGAGGACCTCCATTCTGTCCAGTAAGGCAGGGGGGATGGTGGCCGTGGTGTTTGCTGTGGCAATGAAGAGGACTTGCGAGAGGTCAAACGGCACGTTGAGGTAATGGTCGGTGAAGTTGTGGTTCTGCTCCGGGTCCAGAACCTGATAAGGAGCACAGTTTATTTGCACAGGTGTGCAAAGGTGTAGTTTAAGGGGGGAATTCTTAAAAATACATTAACAGTTAAAATTAAGAATATTGCATAAGGAATGTTTTAACACAAAAGTTAGATTATAAGTGTGTATTTTCACCACATGTCAAATGGATCAGGCTCTAGCCTGAAGAGGTAACCATAGCAACAGTAGACTGCTCAAACCTCTTCAAGACTAGATGGTACATTATCAAAACTGTCATCATTTATTATTTTATTAAGGATTCACATATTATCATACAGTTCCAAATGAAGTAGTGTTTACCCTGTAGATGGATAGAAAATTGAGCCTGATCCGAATTTTTTTCATGACAGACGAAGGTTTTGGCAACAGTGTGTAAACGTGATTGACACAACGTGAAATTGTATATATATATTTTTTAATTTCGGTGTGCAAGGTTTCTGCACAATTTTTAGGACGATGAATACAAAAAAATGCATTTTCCTAAAAACTGTTTACACATGTGCAACAAATTCTGTGTCAGACGTAAGCAAAAAATCTGATTGTTTGTGCCAGTGCAAACGCAGCCTTTGTTTCAAACCGCAAAACTCGCAAGCAAGTTTGAGACAGTTTTGTGAATTTAAAAAGAACCAGTTTATAACAGTCATTTGTTTGTGAATCAGACATCAAAGCTTGTGTTGTTTTTGTTGTTGCATGAAGGAAATACTGTGAAAAAAGGTGTGGTCACATTTACCATTCTTTGGCGAATACTTGCAGTCATAATCGAGTCATTTTAATAAGTATCCATTTCACTGGGAATTTCACTTGAGGGTCGGAAGATTCATCAGTGTAGATTTTGCAACATTTAAGTTTGTCATGAATCTGTCACAACAGAAAACTGCTTGGTTTCAAAGTAACTTCTGAGCTTTGCTAATGTGAAAACACTTAAATTTTAATAAAATGTCACTACCTCACAAGACTGTATTTGGCAAAACTAAAAAAAAGAAAGAGTAAGCCTGAATGTTTAATAAGTAATGCATCTCTCCAAAATGCACGATTTGAGGTGTTATTCATATCTGTAGCACAAACTGTGCAAGAAGAGTTACAAGCTAGAGTTTACTATTCAGGGTTAAAGATTTAAAACAAGCTCACTACAGCTATAAACAACCACCTCAGAACAATTTATTTTGAAATGCTTCCCTAAATAAAGCATGCTTGCTCTCAGCGTCTGACAAACTAAATCACAGAGCTTTCTGCTGAGCTTGCCAGGTCACGTCCGCCCTGTGATGAACTTCCCTATATCTCCCTCTCTATCTGGAGTACAATGAAAAGGGTCACATGTTTTACAGTACGAGATGAACGTCACTCCCCGGATGGTTTTTGAGTGGCGATCTTCTGATTACAGGATGCAGACTGCTGATCTCTGGTGAAATTGGACAACACGTTTCTCTCCCTCTGCTGAATTTTTGTTGTAAGAACTCATCACGCAAGGAAATAAGAGGATTACAATCACAGATATACAGATGTTCACAGCTTCATGAACAGCTGCACCACGGGAGATATCTGGATATTCATCTGGGCGAAAAACTGTCTCATGCGCATTCAAGTGAATGAAAATGGCGATGTATATGTGATACAAGTGTTTCCCCTGCCATTAAATCTGGCGCTATATAGAAAATAAAATTTAACTTGACCTTCAAGGGGGGCGGTTATTATACAGAGAGTAAAGTACTGAAAAAAAAAGTTGGGTACCCCTGCCTCATCCATATACCCCCCACCCCCCAAAGCTGTGAACCTAGGGGAAACACTGTTCTTGTTGTTTTTGTTGTTTGGATACTGTGCACAGAAAGGACAACAAACCTATTACCTACTTCCTATGGTATGCATGCACTTACCTTGCTTGCAAACTGATCTTGCAGGCCACACACAAACAATTGCAAAAAAAACACTGAAACATTTTCGTTCAGTATTGTGGCATATAATGTCATGCAGTAAGTCTGGGTAACGTCACGCTGGCTCCAGCATATCACAGTCCATTCATATTCATAAGGTCAATATTACCTTCAAACTTCAAGCTTTTTGAAACATTTTTAGCCTTAACAATCTATCTTTCCATCCATTCTTTTATATATCAGAGGCATTTTGCCCGAAAAGGCAAGGGAGGCAGTGACTCCTCAAAAAAATTTGATGAGAAAAATTTGTAGTACTAAAATGAAACAATGCCTGTATTATATTATATAACATTAAAGTCACACATTTTTCCAAAGAAACATTGCACAACAGCGCCACCAGCAGGTGAAGTTACAGAGGGGGTCCGCTTCTTTTACGTTTCCTCTGAGCCCACTGAGTTTTAACAGACCCAGGGTTTGTATAGATACTGTAAAATTAAAAGACTTTTAAGGACTTTACAAGCACTACTTTTTGTGTCATCTAAGGTGTAAATGTAATACTTTTTTTGGCAAGGAAATGCAAGAAAAAACCTAAATTGAATGATTCACAATACACGATTTGAACTCCCAGAATGATTGGCAATACGCAAAGTTACAATCTAAATCACAAGTTACGATCTAAATCACACGATTCCCCAACCCGCTCAGAAGTTCCGATATAAATCATATGATTCCCAAACCTGCTCTTGAAGTTCTGATCTAAATCAAATGATTCCCGAACCTGCTCCGGAGGTCCTGCTCTAAATGAAATGATACGCGATTTGAAGTCTCGATCTGAATCAAGTGATTCACAAAGTTCTGATCTAAATCAAATAATTTGTGATACGCGAAGTTCCGATCTAAATCATATGATTCCCGAACCTGCTCCTGAAGTTCCGATCTAAATCACATAATTTCCGAACCTGCTCCCGAAGTTCTGATCTAAATCAAATGATACACAATTTTAAGTCCCAATCTCGAACAAGTGATTCACGAAGTTCCGATCTAAATTAAATAATTTGTGATACGCAAAGTTCCAATCTAAATCGTATGATTCCCGAACCCGCTCTGAAGTCCTGATCTAAATCAAATGATATGCGATTTGAAATCTTGGCAACACTGATGACACTGTCAGAACTACTGCTAGTTTTATGACATTAACTGTAAATTCAAGTACTTTTCAAGTACCTCTTTTGGAATATTGCTATGATTGGATATGACAGGTTATTTTCGACTGTGATTGGTTCATTGGATAAATCCTGCCTCTTGTGCACGCTCCGGGTTCGCGAATAAGTCTGAATGAACAATATAATGGCGGTAATGGGAAGACTCATTTAAAAAAGTAAGTAATCAACTCACACACTTAGACATAACCACTTTGCTACATCAAAATAAGACCTAAAATGGCATGAAGTTATTATTTTGGAAGAAATATAAAACACTTAAAAACACTAACTTGATGAGATTCATACTTGTCTTTAATAATTAGAATATTGATTACATAGTAAACACTACAAGATTTCCTTGCAGTTTGAGACTTTGGTGAAATCAAGTAGCAGTTGCAAACTACATGTAGTTCCTCTTACCTCCAGCAGGGCAGCAGCAGGATCTCCCTGCAGGCTCTTCCCCAGTTTGTCCACCTCGTCCAATAAAAAGACAGGATTGTTTACCCCAACAGTCTTCAGTCCATTTATAATGCGACCAGGCATGCTACCTACGTACGTGCGCCTGAGGACGGAGACATAGAGATAAAGTGGGAGTGAGAAGAAACTATAGAGAGGTAGAGATAAACGATGGAGTGACAAAAAAGATCTCTATCAGTGCTCCAGTGGGCAGACAAAAGAAAAGATCACAATCATCCCACACTGCGACCTGAAGTGCAACTGTTTTGACGCAGTCCCATTCAGGTCGCTGTTGGTTGTCTGTAGGTGTTACTGCTCCCGGAAAATAATTGATGGGCTGCGTAACAGGTTATAGCATGAATCACAAATGCAATTTGAAAATGAAAAAATAAGATGAGTAATTTTTTGCTAATGTTGCTGGATGAGGCTTGAGTGCATCTGATGTGGTTAAAAACACGAAAACTAGTATTTTGTCTTACTGAACTGACAAAAGACAGGATGTGAAGACAGACAGGATGGAATTGTGCACTAATTACAGTCATTAGGGGCTGTAAAACTGTCATTAAATTTTATACACTATACTGTAGTAAACTAACGCAGAGTCTTTTAAAGAGACGTGAAATGAACAAGACAATTGCAGAGAGTGTGTGGGAAAAGCCCAGACAGTGTAAGAGCTGTTTTTTTGTCTTAAGGACACATTTTCCATGTGTGAGGATGAGGATCTGATGTTAACCAATCGGAAAACACGGAGGCTCGCCCTGGCCTGCAGGGTGTCATGATTGTTATCACCTTCTAGTTTCTATAGTGACAAGAGATCAGAGGGAACATCAAAGAAGTCATCAGTGCAGGTCAGGGTTTAAAGTTTCTCTCATCATTGAAGGGGCACTACGTCACGTCTCGTTGGTGGGTTCATCATAGTCTGATACCTCAGTCTGACGCATCTGCACACATTTGCATTGCTGCATGTTTCACATGTTGGTGGTGACTCACCATTTGATGGCAAAACAACGCCTGAATTGCTATATTGAGTTTCAGCGTCTGAAGGATCTTGGATTAGTAACGTAACACCAGGGTTAATCACAGGAAAATCAGGGCTGGGTCACAAGGTTTTAGCAATGCACAGGAAATATGGCCTTTTTTGAAACAATCTTCACAGATGGTTGATGTTATATTGTACGCACTATCATTCAAAAGTCTGGGGTTTAGTATGAATTTCTGGAAAGAAATTAATACTTTTATTTAGCAAGGATGCAAAAATTTGTGTGAATTTGAGTGAAATAAAATGTCTTCCTAAAAAAGTCCTGAATAATGTATTAGTTTCCACAAAAATATTAAGCAAGTTTTCAAAATTGCAAATAACAAAAAAAATCTAACTTTTGTTCTCAGAGTCGTAATATTAACTTAAAATTCTGAGTTATAAAGCCAGAATTGCATAATATACACTCACAATTGCGAGAAACTCACAATCTCGCAATTCTGACTTTTTTCTCTCAACTGCGAGTTTATCACACAATTCTGACTTTATCTCGCAAATGCAAATTGTATCTCACAACTCTGACTTTATCTAGCAAATTCTGACTTTTTTCTCATAATTGCAGGTTATATCTTGCAATTCTAACTTTTTTCTTGCAAATGCAAGTTTGTCTCTCTCAGATGCAATTCTGACTTTATCTTGCTAATGCACTGTGTATCTCGAAATTCTGACTTTTTTCTTGGAACTGTAGTTTTTATTTCTCACAATTCTGACTTTTTGCAAATGCACGTTTTTATCTTGCAATTTAACTTTTTTCTTGCAAATGCAAGTTTATGTCTCAATTCTGATTTTCTTCCGGCAAATGTGAGTTTATTTCGCAATTCTGACTTTATTTCGCAAACGCAAGTTTGTATCTTACAAATCTTTTTATCTTGCAATTCTAATAGTTTTCTCACAAATGCAAGTTTATATCTCACAATTCTGACTTTTTTTCAGAACTGCGAGATTAAATCTTGCAATTCTGACTTTTTTCTTGCAAATGCAAGTTTTTATTTGGCAATTCTAACATTTTTCTCGCAACTGCGATTTTGTATCTTGCAATTCAGACTTTTTTTCTCGCAAATGCAAGTTCATATCTCACAATTCTGGCTTTATCTCACAAATGTGAGTTTGTCTCTTGCAATTCTGAATTTTCTCACAACTGCGAGTTTATATTTTGCAATTCTGACTTTCTCGCAAATGCAAGTTTGTATCTCGCAATTCTGAGAAAGAACTGAATCAATTCTCAAAATTGTGAGATATAAACTCACAATTTTAAGTCATAAAGTAAAATTCTGACAGAGGGAAAAAATATAATCTTATAATCTTGCAATTCTGACTTTATAACTCGCAATTAGAAGTTTATATTGCGCAATTCTGGTTTTCACCACTGAATAAAAATGAAAAAAAGAGGTGATTGTGACTTTTTATGTCAGAATTCTGACTTCATTTCTCGCAATTCTGAGAAATAAAGTCAGAATTCTGACATAAAAAGCCACAATTACCTCTTTTTTTATTTTTTATTCAGTGGTGGAAACTGCTTTCTATAATAGACTGTAAATTTGCCATCACAGGAATTAATTACATTTTAAAATACATTAAAATAGAAAAAACAGTCGTTGAAAAAAAAAAAAAAAAAAAAATCACAATATTACTTCTTTACTGCATTTTTGATCAAACAAATGCAGCCTTGCTAAGCATAAGAGTCTTTATTTTTAAAAACATTTAAAAACATTTTTACCAACCCCAAATTTCAAACAGTAGTGTATGTTTATGTGCAGTCAGGCTTTTGATTATCAGCCTGAAGTCTTGCCCACACAGCATATTCTGGCCAAGAACAGCCCACTTAAACAAGTAGGATCTGTCTGACCTGCATGTAAAATGACCAACCACAGTTTCTACTTCAAAGCAGTCTGACACTGAGACTATATGTATCATATAGCATACCTGTTTGAAGATCAGACATTGAGTGTGCTTTATAATGACCTCTCACCTGTGGCCACGGATGTCAGACTGATCACAGACTCCCCCCAAGGCGATGCGATGGAACTCTCGACCCAGAGTGCGAGCGATGGAACGCCCAACGCTGGTCTTTCCCACACCAGGGGGTCCCACAAAACACAGTATGGGTCCCTTAAGGGTGCTCTTGAGCTGCCGCACAGCCAGATACTCTAGCACCCTTCTCTTCAGTTTCTCCATGGCATAGTGATCATTATCCAAGAGCACCCGAGCCGCACGGATGTCAAGGCAATCTGATTGGAAAACAATAAAAGACAACAGAGAGTTAAAATAATGCAGATTTACACAACCATTCAGAAGCTTGGGGTAAGACATTAATATTTTTGTTTAGTAAGGATGCATTAAATTAATCAAAGGTGATACTAAAGACATTTTTAATATTACAAAATATTAAATATTACAAAATATTTCTATTTGAAATAAATGCTGTTCTTTTAATCTTTCTATTAATCAAAGTATCATGAAAAAGCATATTAGATTACGTGACACTGAAGGCTGGTGTAATGACCGCTGAAAATCTAGCTTTACCATCACAGGAATAAATTACATTTTAAAATATATTCAAATAGGAAACAGTTGTTTTAAACTAAAATAATATTTTACAACAATATAACTTGTTTATTTTATTTTGACCAAATAAATGCAGCATATAATTGATGATAAATTGATGGCAAATTCGCAATATCACAGCACAGTTGCTGCAGCCCTTGATTGCACGCATGTTGTAAAAATTTTGAAAGGAATGTGTTTTTTTATCAAAGACATATGCATTTCCACTGCCTGATGTAATAAGATACAGACATACGTGCAGCTGTCTCATAAAGTAAACCTAAACTGGGCACAGAATTTTCTTTATGGTTCTCACAAATCATAGATTGTCTATCCTGCATTTACAGGAGAACATTCCTGTAAGGCCAGAACTCTCTATTCCCAGCTTTCAAGCGCTGAACTAAACCTCTAAATCAGTTTTCTTCTAATGCAGTCCCACCCTTGAGCGCGGAGCTTAAAAGACTGTGAAATGCACTTCATGTACATGAGACTTCCCCAACAGAATTCCAGCCTCAAGGTCTGTTACACATCTAGCAAGGGAAAATCAGAGGTATGTGTGTGTGTGAGCACACTGAACCACATATGCATGTTTGCTTGATCCCTTCATGGATAGTCAGAGATCTTATTTCAAGGCAAGCTTTAGGATAGTAAGTAATGCATATACTTTTGTATGCTTTTTAGCATGCCAGTAAGTAGTTAGAAAATAGCTGCATTCCAGCAGCATATGGAATAATTATAATACACAGAACATGCATGAATATAAAGGTATGTTTAATGCTTTTCAACATATGGTCAAACACTCTAGTTGTGCTTGGCAAGATAATTTGCTGTACTTGAGTTTTCAGAGTCCTCCATGTGGCCATGGCAAGAATAACACATGTAAACAGTTTAAATCACTCTCCACTTCTGGACTGAGAGCAATTCATTTCCAAAATGTGGTCAAAGACTCCCTCTACTGGTAGCTCCCTAAAACTGTTCTTAGATTAAATTAGTCATTTTATCTATCTAAAATCTAAATATTCAGTTAACTCAACTAAAAACATTCTATTAACTTTTTAAAATAATTTTATATA
>JAHKKF010530731.1:10435-23440 GCA_019740295.1 Labeo calbasu
TATATATATATATATATATATATATATATATATATATATATATATATATATATATATATATGTAACAGTTACATAGACCATTCAGAAATACACATTACGGTGGATGGTAAGACTTTGTTTTTTAAGTCTTTTTAAACCAAGAATACAGTAAATAGTAATACTCTGAAATATTATTAACATTTAAAATAACAGGTTTCTATTTAAATATATATTTTTTAAAAAATGTAATTTATTCATGTGATGCCAAAGCTGAATTATCAGCCACCATTACAAAGTCTTCAGTGTCACATGAACCTTCAGAAATCATTTTAATATGCTGGTTTGGTGCTCAAGAAACATTTCTTATTATTATCAAATGTAAAAACAGCTCTGCTGCTTAATATTTTTTTTTAAACCATATTTTTTCCCAGTATTATTTGAGCATAGAAAGTTCAAAACAACATTATTTGAAACATAAGCTTATTTTGTAATACTGAGTCTTACTGCTCTTTTATAGAAATGTAATGCATAATGCTGAATAAAATCATTAATATCTCAAAAAACAAACAAACAAAAAAAATTACCCCAAACTAGCTTTAATATTTTAAAATGGATTATGCATGTATGGAATAATTAAATTACAGAAACAACTTAAATAATAAATAAATAATGCTATACTTTGACTAATATTTGGTATTATATTATTTTATATTATATCAGGGATGCATCGAAATGAAAATTCTGGGTCAAATCCTAACCCAAAAATTCTGGATGCACTGAAACTGACACCGAAAATGCTTTTTAATAATTATTTATTATTTTATTAAATAATATCATTTTCAGAGACTTTTTAATTTAACTCATTAATTTAGTAATACTGAATTTAAATAATACATGCCAATAAAATAAATACAGTTTTATTGAAAGTAAAACAATTAAATTGGACAGAAAGTATATTAATATTAAATATCAATATATTACTTTTATTTAGTTCTATGCAACAGAATCAGATTTAACTGATTTTTTTTTTATAATTATCCAAATAATGTATAGTCCTACAAAGCTATTATTATCAGAGCACGTGAGCAGAGCATAGCGTCATGAGAGAGTACCGTCATTTTACCAGCGTTGCCCAGTACAGCTGTACTACACCATATTACAGCAATTCATATACCACAATAATTTTCAGCAGAAAATGTGGGTGCATCACTAGTATTAGATTTATATAAAATAAAAAATATACTACTTTAAGGTTTGATATAAATATGTTGAGCAATGCTATTTGTAAACTTCACTCCCAAAACGTAAAAATGCATCTATGAAAAATACATTTTGTTCATTTTATTTATATTTTTTTTTTATTTTGTTTTCTTACCTGTAGTGCTTTTGCTCCAGGGAAGCTCTACCATCATCTCCAGGTAGTTACGGGTGAGGGCATACTCGGGCATGGACTGTGGCATTTTTTTTAATCTGTAGGAAAAAAAGAAACTTTCTTTAAGATGTTGGGTAGATGAGGAAGATCAGTTTGCCAGGGAGAGTCATTAGAAGATTAGTTCACTTCTAGAACAAAAATTTACAAACAATGTACTCACCTCCTTATCATTCAAGATGTTCATATTTTTCTTTCTTCAGTTGTAAAGAAATTATGTTTTTTTGAGGAAAACATTACAGGATTTCTCTCCATGTAATGGACTTCTATGGTGCCCCCAAATGTAAACTTCCAAAATGCAGTTTAAATGCAGCTTCAGAGGGCTCTAAATGATCCCAGCCGAGGAATAAGGGTCTAATCTTGCAAAACTATTGGTTATTTTCTAAAAAAAAAAAAAAAAAAAAGGATTTACATACTTTGTAACCTCAAATGCTCGTCTTGTCTAGTTCTGTGTGAACTGTTTTTATCCGGAAAGGTTCTCACATAGCTAGACGACACAAATAAATAAATAAATAACAGACTGTTTCCCTAGATAAGACCCTTTTTCCTCATGGGATCATTTAGAGCCCTTTGAAGTTGCATTTAAACTGCATTTTGGAAGTTTACATTTGGGGGCATCATATCAGTCCATTACATGGAGAGAAATCCTGTAATATTTTCCTCAAAGAGCATAATTTCTTTACGACTGAAGAAAGAAAGACATGAACATTTTGGATGACAAGGGGGTGAGTAGATTATATGTATATTTTTGTTCTGGAAGTGAACTAATCCTTTAATGTGTTATTAATAAAAATACTGATTAAACTATAAAGATAATGACTTCCTCCTAATACATTTAAAGAAAACAGAACAGATGCACTGGGTCAGTGAAAAGTCCCTTGCCGTCTAGTACGTAGCTAACAATAAAATGTGGTTTCCTCTAAAAATTACCAGAACGTACCGTTTTAGCTCCTTGAGGCACACGCGCAGCGCTGCTTCCGGCATAGCTGCAGCCTTCACCTTCTTCTCCAGCATAGCCATGTCATCACCATCTTCATCCTCCGCTTCCTCATCCAAGGAGAACTGACGGCCTGGGAACACACCACCTTTACGGATGGCCAAAACCTTGGAGAAAGCAGAAGGTCTGTGTAATAGGACAGGAAATGTGGAGGAGGGTGTTTGTGAAGCAGAGGAGAAACACATGTTGGCCTACTCTCTTATCATCATCAGGTCTGAGTTTGCGGGTCTTTTGTAGCAACTTGAGCCCTTCAATTTGTCTGGTGAGCAGAGGAAGGGCCTTCTTAAAGCGTTCTTCCAAGTCTACTGCATCTAGCACCTGCCAACAAACAAAATGCAAACAAAATTTTTAGTTTGGATGGCATTCGTCATTCATGCTGAACAATAACCCCGTTTACTACCGCACCTGCAGTTTTTCTTTGTTGGAAGTGCGGATCATGGAGGCCAGGACATCCGGTAGGGTTTCTCTAGGGAGGCTGTCCAACAGCCGCCTGAGTTTAGCCACCACAGGCACTGACATGTCCAACATCCCAACCAGCTGGACAAAAAGAGACCAGAGGACACTGTCAATACACTGAATGAAAAGCCTACATGCAATGAATCATCTTGTAGCATCTGGCAAAGAATGAAGCCTTTATATTCATTCTGTATTTAAATGATGACTCACTGCCTAGATGACTGGTGCCAAATGGGAAAAAAACTTACATTCATCTTTTCTTCAGTCATGAAAAGAATTACGTCCTTGATTATTACTATTGTCAATAACGCCCAGCAATATCTTTTTTGAAAACAGTGGCTGCCATTAAGAACCTACTCATTTAAACTGTAGGCCATTACACAAAAAAATATCAAATTCTTAAGTCAGTTATCACTGCGGTCGAAACATAAGAAGTGTTTGGAAAAAATAGGTCAGTGAACCTTAAGAAAGAGCCTTCGTAGAATAACACTGCTCATTAGATTATTTATTATTTATTTATTTAGACATTTATGGTACAGAATATTTCAATTTCAAAGAAATGTCATTCCTTTGAACAATTTATCTATCAAAGAACCCAAATAAAAAAAAAGGAACATGGTTTTCACAGAAATATTAGGCAGCACAACTGTTTTGTTTACTAGTAATAATAAGAAATGTTTTTAAGCACCAAATTAGCATATTAGAATGATTTCTGAAGGACTATGTGACACTAAAGACTGTAATGGCTGTTGAAAATTTAGCTTTGCCATAACAAGTAAAATACATTTGAATATAAATATGTTTGAAAATTTAAATTGCAAAAATATTTCACAATGTTGTTTTTACTGTATTTTTTATCAAATAAATGCAGGCTTGGTGAGCATAAAAAACACCTTTCAAAAATATTACAAAGTCTTTATTATATTATATTATATTATATTATATTATATTATATTATATTATATTATATTATATTATATTATATTATATTATATTATATTATATTATATTATATTAGACCCTGGACCACAAAATCTTAAGTAACACTGGTATATTTGTAGCAATAGCCAAACATACATTGTATGGGTCAAAATGATCAATTTTTATTGCAAGTAAAGATCATGTTCTATGAAGATATTTTGTACATTTCCTACCGTAAATATATCAGATTTTAATTTTTGATTAGTAACATGCATTGCTAAGAACTTCACTTGGACAATTTTGTGGTGATTTTCTCAATATTTTGATTTTTTGCACCCTCAGATTCCAGATTTTCAAATAATTGTATGTCAAACCATACATAAATGGAAAGCTTATTTATTCAGCTTTCAGATAATATATATCAAAAAATGTTACACTAATGATTGATTTTGTGGTCCAGGGTCACATATTATACACAGGTGTATCAAATAAATAATATCTGAGATTTCAGGAGGCTGTGGCAATATCCTGGGATTTTTATAGACTATTAACAGAATCATAACATAAACACCAACACCCGTGCCTTTATGACTGACCTGTACAGCTGCCTGATAGAACCTCTTTGACAGCTCCCCCAGCTCTCCATCAGCCTGATCTCCCTCTGTGTACTGTTCCAGTTTGTCTAGCTGTTCCACCTCGGCCACAGGAAAGGGTCTCTCTCTTAGCAACTGGGTCACACGAAAGCGACACAACCCAGTAATGAGCAATGTGTAGTGCGGTTTCGGCCAGTTGCTGCCCACAACTTGAACCGCCAGTCCTGCCGTGCCAATACTGAGAAGACAGAAGTATAAATTCAAGTAATGAGGCCTGAGTTTTGTTTCCTATCAAATATAATTTGAGATACCTGAGTAGGTTTTATGCCATGAGATCTAACATAGGTACACACACATACTGAATAGTGATTACAAATAACAACAATGACTTTAGAACTAGACATGTGACCATATATCTTCTATAACAGTAAAGACATATTGTTTTTTATGAAATAGCATGTCGTTATTACAAGAAAAAATATGTTGTTTTAATAAGAAAAGATGTCATTTTAACAAGAAAAAAAAACTTTTTAACAAGATAGTTGTCGTATTAACGACATAACATCTCGATATTGTGAGATAAAGATGTCGCGTTAACAAGATAATTATGTATAACTATTACACATAACTATCTTGAATACATAACATCTCGTTATTATACATCTTGAATACATAACATCTCGTTATTACAAGAAAAGATGTCGTCTTAAGTAAAAGATGCCATTTTAATGACAACATCTTATTACGAGAAAAGACAATATCGTTTTTGCGAGAAAATATGTCGTTTTAAAGATAACATCTTGTTTTTACAAGAAAAGATGTCATTTTGACAAGAAAAAGATGTTTTAACGACATCACATCTCGTTATTATAAGAAAATGTGTAATTTTTATGACATAACATCTAGTTCTTACGAGAAAATGCGTAGTTTTAACGACATATCTCGATATTACAAGAAAAGATGTCGTTTTAACAACATAATATAGTTATTATGAGTACAAATGTCATTTTAAAGACAACATAACATCTCGTTATTACAAGAAACGTAATTTTAATGACAAGATTGCGTTAATACGAGAAAAGGTGTTTTTACGACATAACATCTTGTTATTAGGAAACAAATGTTTTAAAGACATAACATAAGATCTCATTTTAATGATATAATATCTTATTACGAGAAAAGGTATTGTTTTGATGAGAAAAAGATGTTGTTTTACCAACATAACATCTTATTATAGCAAGAAAAGATGACATTTTAACAAGATTATTATGTCGTTTTAACGACAACATCTTGTTACTACAAAAAAGATGTCATTTTACCAACATAACATCTCGTTACTGTGAGAAAATATATCGTTTTTACAACATAACATCTCGTTATTACTGGAAAAGATGTCGTTTTTACAACGTCTCGTTATTACTAGAAAAGATGTCATTTTAACGACATATCCCGTTATTACAAGAAAAGATGTCGCTTTTTTGATATAACATCTCGTTATGAGAAAAGGTGTTGTTTTGATGAGAAAAAGATGTGGTTTTAATGACATAACATTTAGTCATTACATGTTATTACAAGCAAAAATGTCATTTTAACGACAGAATATCTAATTACGAGAAAAGATGTCGTTTTAACGACATCATCTCATGATTCTGAGAAAAGATGTTATTTTAACAAGAAAAAGATGTTGTTTTAATGACATAACATCTCGTTACTACGAGAAAAGAGGTTTTAACAACACGACATCTCGTTATTGTGACAAAATATGTAATTTTTACAACATTACATCACATTATTACAAGAAAAGATGTCATTACAACGACATAACATTTCATTATTACAGCATAATTGATTGGAGAACAAAAAAAAGTGTGTGACAGCAATGTGTCACTTTACTAAACCACCACAAAAAAAATTTACATTTACTATAAAAATGTCTATGGCTTTTAACATTTTATTATATTTACATGACTTTTCCGAGCTTGTTTTTTTTTTTTTTTTTTTTTATAAATATATATTTTCCTATATTTCAATATTTTTCCACATAACTAAGTCACTATGATTTGAGACAGCCATTGATTGCTGACAGGGCATAACAGACTCAAAAGGTTAAAGTCCAACTGTTGCTCAAAGATGATTCTAGAAAAACAAACACTGCTGCTACTAGTCTCTAACAGGACAATTAATAAATGAACATGAATGTAGTTTAATATTTAATTTTGAACATCATTCAACTACATATTCTAGGGGTAAAGTTCAGTCAGTATAAAATAGTATGTCATCCTTGTCAGTCATCAACTTTACAAACATTACCATTGCAACCAAAGCTACTGGGAAAATGCAAAAGTGCTACACTTTACAATACAATTTTATTGCATTAGCAAATAATAATAACTGACTATGGGACCTCCTTCAAAGTGTTTCATAACGAAACTCAATGGCAGTTGCATCACCTTGGCTGCAGCGGGTTTTGACAGCACAGACCCACCTATGTAAGGACGGGAGCTCATCGCTGTCGTGCTCGGGGTCTCTTGTGTTAGGAATAACCCCGATGATGGTGCTTTTCAGCGAGGTTCCCTTCAGCAGTCTGCTCTTGACTAACTGCATGTTTCTCGCCGTGTCGACGCTGATTCTCATGGTCGAGCCCGGTAACAGCACTCCATCATGAGTGCACAGCAAAGGCAGCCGGCTGGGGATTTGAATACCACTGTTGGATGACATTTTGCAGCGTTTAAAGTTTAAAACTTGTAATTGTAGTCAACTAAAGCGCAAGGAACGCCTTCATCGTATGACAAACTGGGACAAATGAAAACAGGAAGCTGGAACTACGGCAGGTGCTAAAGGACAATCTTAGTGCGAACGGAAACGCCTACTTTTTGTGAAACCACGCGGATTGCGGCCAAATGTACACTGTGTTCTTTCTCTTTGTAGTGTGTTTATTTAACTGTACTTTGGGGAATCACGTTTGCCAAATTTAGGAAAGAACGGGGAAAATTTGAAGCGGTCGGGACAAATTATTTATGGATGTGCCTCCTCCCTGCAAACTTCCAACAGGGCTGCTTTAAAACGAAAATTATTCAAAATATATTAAAATATTATCCACCTTATTTGTCCTTTCTGCGCAGCCTTTTGTACATTCTATGGGTCTGACTTCCAGTCTCATTTGCATCCAGCTGTTTTTATCTGTAGAAATCAGCTCGTTTTGCTGCTTGATTTTGCAAATTGGTGTGTCTTACCATATTATTTTAATGTATTATCTTAATTATGAACACATTGGTTCCCTAGTCTAGTTCCCTATATCGAATAATGAACCGGAAGTCTCGCCCATAGGTTTACTTTCCCGTTGAAGAATAAGGTGGTTATTTTATTTATATATTAAAATATTATAAAACAATCTAAGCTAAATGCCTACAAATGTTAAAATAAAAATGTACAACATGTAAACATAGTTTAATGTGTCCCCACAACAACTGTGTGTTTTTTGTTATTGAAGAATATTGATTTGCAAAATTCTAAACTTGGAGCTTAAATTAGCTTTTATTTTTCTATTTCAGTTTACATTTTAATTTTAGTTGTAGTAATACTGCTGCGTGCTTTTTCCATTTACACTTTATTATTGTTATTATTATTAATGTTATTTAAAATTTTTCTCTACTTTTTTTTGTTTCAGTTAAACTTATTTTACAACTTATGTTTAGTTTACATTTTTAAAGTTTTTCATCTAATGTTCATGTTTTATTTTAGCTTTATTTCAATTAACAAAAAAACATTTTAATAGTTTTTGTTGTAGTTTTCACAACACTCCACTTGGGGGGGGGTTGGTTTTTTAACTATAAAAATGCAAAAATATTTTTTAGGGTTAGTCTACAGTGCTTATAATTAGCTATATAAAAACAACTGAGCAAATGCAATCACCTCCTTATAAAAATTCTTGCATTTCAAGATGTTGTCGCTGATATAGCCAGCAGGTACTGTATGTGTGTGAAAGGTGAGAGTGTGTTTGTAAAGAAACCAAACCCATATCTTAAAACAAACCACGCATCTGAACACATGGGGGTGATAGTGAGAGGTTTATTTTCCAAGCCATGTTACAACAGTTACCAGAACATTCTGTGGCAGGCGTCCAAATAAATAACCTAATTAAAATCTGTGTATAAAACTAATATGCAAACCAGGTATTAAACCCTCTTGATCACCTTAAAAAAAAGCTTTTTATAGAAATGCTTTGGTGCAATCTTTCAACATTTAACCAGCAGTAAAGCACAAAGAGCCTCTGGGTAAAAGCAACAGTGCCGACCAAGCCAGCAGTCAGCACGACATTTGCATGCAAATGATATGTGTACAAAAGAAGCTCCACGTTATTTATACATCTTACCAAGAACATTTACAATGTGGCAATGATAATATACTGTTTTGGCATAAATTTAAGACAAAATATATATTCTCCTCAGAAACATAAGTCACAGTGGCAAAGACTTTTTTGAAATTACCAATAGTAATGCTACAGCGAAAAGAGTCAAAGCTGCTCTCCTCCACAGAGCACACACACAGTGCACACATGATTGTTTATTAGCAAAACACCACATAAATATGCAAGTTGCCAGGTGAGTGGATGGAGGTATGAATGTTCTGAACGATGGAGAGCAATAGCTGCAGGGTCAGTAGAGTGTCTTCTAACTGGTGTGACGGCTGTTGCATTTATTCCAAATGGGTAACACCGTTGGAGGCAGTCAGTGGCTTCACTAGGACAAGAGGCACACAAGCATGCTGCGTGTCACTACATAAACCGGGTAACACCCTTTTACACCTACACCAGCAACATGAAGACAGGATCAGATTCCTTTAGACCTCCTGCTATGTAGTTTTCTTCCCTTTCCTCCAGTTGAGGACTTCACAATCTAGAAATGAACGAAGAGAAAGAGTGCGGATAAGTGGTCACATTTTTTGATGAGTTGCTCATTAGAACATCTGAATGAAATTAAGATAACCATTAAAAGAAAGGTCCCCATTCTTTTGCTCTTCAAAGGAATCATTAAACAAATTATGGTTATGTTGATAATAATAACAATTATTATGATCACGTTCAGGGTTATAACCGTAACGGCATTTCACAAAGTACTGGTAGAAGCCATAGACCAGGCGTGTTCAGGCTAGTAACAACATGTGGGCTTTTAAAAGTGCTTTACATCCTTCAGACAACCTCAAAGCCTGAATCATGCCACCATCTCATTCATCATGGAGGGGATAAAGCCGTTGATTCAATCCCCTAGCATTTTTTCTCATTCACAAAGACTGATGGTCGACCACAGATTCGCATCAACAAACTACAAAAGTTTCCATCTTTTTGCTACTGTGTGCATACATTTTGGGGTTGCGTGAGGTTATCAACAAACATTTGGTGGACTGCTGGAAGAACCCTTCCTGAGGTTGGTCTCCAAAATTCCCTAAACTTTTCCAAGTAGTAACAATCATTAGATGGAGCTTGACTGTCTTACCTCAAACCCTCAAAATGCCAGTGAGTAAGTACTATAATTCCCCAAAAAATTCCACATTCCAAAAACACGTAGTCTGTGTTTCGTGGAATCGATTCAGTGGACCTTCACACAGGTGACAAATGCAATCGATCATTGTTTAGCAGATCAATATTTTGTCTACAGTCCCATAAATGAAAAAAGCAGGTTCCATTATTAGGGCTAGGTAAGAAATATTGCTTTTTCTGGAAGTGGACTTCTCTTTTAATGTGGAGTGACAGATTGCTGTAGCGTCTCAGTTCGAAAGAAGCATGAAAAGATCATCTCCTCTGCTTTTACCAGTTTTAGCGTAAAATAAACATTAACGAACATCCAAAGGTACTGTTTGTTAAAAGAAAGAGAATTATTTACCGAAATCCGTATCCTGTCTCATGTAATCACTCAATCAGAGTTTCAACTGTGCAAAAAATTAATATAATAGCTTATGAACAATATGTCACGTACTGTCACATTTACCTCAGAAACATATTTGGTGACCATAAACTTGTTAGTCAGCAAGAACAATTAACTCTAGAGGGAAGCCTTTGCTAAATATATGCACCATATAACATATTAGCTGTAATTTTTCAACCTTTCTTCAGTGTTTAATCTATGTTCGAATAAATCCGTCAAGTTTTTATGACAGACAAGATTTAAATTTTTATTTTTTAAAAAAATGAATTGTAGCGGAAATATAATTATGTCATTGTAACTTTATTATAAAAATATGAAAGTAATTCAAGCGTTTGTAAACAAATCAGTTAATTTTAACCTTTAATGTTATAGTAATATAGTACCAATGGATTCTCATGTATATTTACAGTGTAAGTTGAGAGTTTTTTTTCTTTGAGAAAATGTACTGTACTTGATATATATCCAATAAAAAGAATACTGAATTGAATCAAAATCGAACATTAATCGAATCATAAGCTTGTGAATTTGTGTCAAAACCCAGCCCTAACATTAATATATACCATTCTAAACATTTACAATTTTTACTTACAATCATATTTGTCGTCCTCTTTTGAGAAGCACTCTTTGAACAGGCAGAGCATGCTCCGATAACAGTTGTCCAGTATTGATTTGGGTGTAACAGACTTCCATCCCTCATATTCTTGGTCCGTCAAGCGATCCCAGATGTTTTGTATTCTCTCTGGAAGTATTCTCTTTTTTGAAACAGGTACAAAGACACGCACATTTAGATTATTATGAACTTAATACTCAAAATATATCACTCCAATGACAAACAACATCTGCAACATAGATTGGACAGGTTCAAAAGGTC
Organism: Labeo calbasu; assembly: GCA_019740295.1. Classification (NCBI taxonomy): domain Eukaryota; kingdom Metazoa; phylum Chordata; class Actinopteri; order Cypriniformes; family Cyprinidae; genus Labeo; species Labeo calbasu. The sequence continues at coordinate 21,603 of JAHKKF010530731.1, forward strand.
AAACTCAGTTTTTTTTTTGTTAAATAAAATCAATGCTTGTATTCAAAAGATTAAAAAAAACAGACAGCCAGAATGTTTTATGTGTTGCTGTTAAGAAAGGAGAAATGACATCATTGTTCTAACCTCTTCATCTTTGGGATTCAGCTGGTTATAAAGCACCTCAAAATCATTGAACAGATCCTCCAGATTGGAGAGGTATTTACGGCGTGTAGGATGTCTCTCTGGCAGCACCTTTAAAATCCTCTTTATCCCCTGCTGGCTAACCCAAAGCCACAAATCCTGTAGATCTCTCTCCTGCAGTGGTTCCTCTTCATTACTTGTATTCTAAAAAACAGAGAGTGAGAGATGAACAAGATAAGACAGAAGGAATGAGAAGAAAAGAACAATGAGGGTAATGAGGGAGATGTTCCATTAGAATGTTAGAACGGTTGTGATTTATAGGCATGGACTGTTTTACAATGTCAGAGTCTCGTAATGTCGCTTAGGTCTATGGTCACATGGTTTATGCCAGGTCAGGTCACATTCAGTTCAGAATTTATGGTCTTGCTGATATTTTATTTTATATAAATATATATCAGCCATTCTACAGAATTGGTGAATACTGCTATCTCACAAGCAAAAACACATTTAAAAAGCATTTAAGTATTCAAATCGTAGATGTTTATTAAGATTCTTCTATTATCTATTAAAACCCACAATAATATTTAAAATTTCAGTATATATTATATTATTATATAATATTATATAAAATCATAATTTATTGTGTACTTTCAGTTGAGAGGTGGCTGTCCCAAACCCTAACCCCTAAATTTTTAACTTATGAAAATGATATTAAAATAATTTTTGTATTTTTGTCCATTGTTGTTTTTAAAAGTAACTTTTTGGATTCCTTTAAAAAGTGAAAAAATATTTTGAACATCCAGTGTTTACTGAGCTCTGACAACTGATGATCCAAAAATAAGTTTATTATTAATATAATAATTATACGAACAGCTGAACATCAGTTCAGAAAAAATATAATTGTTTAAATAAAACATACTGTTTAAATTGTTACTGCCTTGAGTTGTATTTTGGAATAAATGTAAAATGATGATAAGATTCATACTTGGTTTTAATAACTAGAATAGCCTATTAAAGAGTTACTCCACCCCAAAATGAAAATTTTGTCATTGATCACTTACCCCCATGTCGTTCCAAACCCGTAAAAGCTTCGTCCGTCTTCAGAACACAATTTCAGATATTCTGGATGAAACCGAGAGGTTTGTGACTGTCCCATTGCTTGCCCAGTAAATACCACTGTCAAGGACCAGAAAAGTATGAAAGACGTCGGCAAAATAGTCAATCTGCCATCAGTGGTTCAACCACAATTTTACGAAGCTACGAGAATACTTTTTAAACGGAAAGAAAACAAAAATAACGACTTTTTTTTCAACAATTCGTCTCCTCCGCGTCACCGTAGCGCCATTTTGGAGCGTATCCGCTTGGCGCAAAGAGCGTACGCTGTTCTGTGTCAGCCAGCTGCGTTACTCGGATACGCTGTTTGCGTCCGAATCAAAGCGTAAATAAACGTAGAAAACGTATCCGTGTGGTGTGGCTGACACACCACATTAAACTATTTTGACGATGTCTTTCATACTTTTCTGGGCCTTGACATTGTTATTTACTTGGCAGTCAGTGGGACAGTCACAAACCTCTCGGTTTTCATAAAATATCTTCAGTTGTGTTCCGAAGACGAACAAAGCTTTTACGGGTTTGGAACGACATGGGGGTAAGTGATTAATGACCACATTTTCTTTTTTTAGGGTGGAGTAACCCTTTAAAACGTTGGTACAAAAAAA
>JAHKKF010530736.1:0-58458 GCA_019740295.1 Labeo calbasu
CTGAAATAAGCAAAAATATTGTCTGTTTTGGTTTAAGCTACCTTTGTATAACACATTTGTTGATATGTCTTTGTAACATATGAAGTTTGCATTTGTTTTGTCTTCAGAGGATGGATTGAACTCTTGACCCGTGCCACCTAGACATTTTCAGGAACATGATTTGCACCTAAAGATGAGTGACATTTGCAGTCGCCTTTTAACTCTTGAGGGATGGGACATTTGAGCATATTGGCATTCTGCATCACCATGAACCGTTTTAGAATAATCCTGTTAGCTCGTTGCCAGCTGGGGCACCATTGGTTATTGCTCTGCCAGCTTGGTACCCAGGGAAGCTCTGATGCTCGCTAAATCATGCCTGTTTTTCCCATGTGCACTACAGTAAGCCAGCTTGTCCATTTGCTTCAGAAAGAGCTCAGTGATGCGAGTCAAACACAGTCAGTCTTTTGTTTCATGGACTTACTCTGCCCACTGCACAGCTTTATCTGTGCCACTTAACAACTGGATCACTGACTAGGATGGTTTTAAACAATGCACTGCATTCAAAAATCATCTATGCTCTAATTTTTGGCAATTATTCTAAATTACTGTATAACAGAAATGCTCTTTCTATTTGGTCAGTGCATAAGATCATTGTCTATAATCTCTTGTATAGACAGATAATTCTCCTAATTGAGTGATTAGTTGTTTATTCACAAGTATTTAGGTTTGGCGTGATTTGAAAAGACATTTGAGAAATTACATCAGCAGTTTTTCAGTAGAGATTGGAATTATAAAGAATTTACTGGTGCCCGGTTCTTCTTCAAGGGATAGTTCACCCAAAAATGAAATCTGTGATTAATTACTCACCCTCATGTCGTTCCAAACCTGTAAGACCTTCGTTCATCTTCGGAACACAAATGAAGATATTTTTGATGAAATCTGAAAGCTCTCTGACCCTGCATAGTCAGCAAGGGTCCTACCACGTTTAAGGCCCAAAAAGGTAGTAAGGATATTATCTGTTCATCTTTCCTGACTTTTAAGAATGAATGAATAAATTACAGGAACTGTAATTGTTCTTTATTGGTATATGGTTCCTAGTCAGCAAGGGTCCTACCATGTTTAAGGCCCAGAAAGGTAGTAAGACATCGTTAAAATAGTCCATGTAACATCAGTGGTTCAACCGTAATTGTATAAGGCTATGAGAATACTTTTTGTTGTGCAAGAAAACTAAAATAACAACTTTCAACAATATTCAACTACTATTCAAAAATTCTTCTCCTCTGCATCACCCTAGCGCCATTTTATACCACGACTTTCCTCTGAACATGTGCTTTCCTCTGCGCATCTTTAACTACACGTCAAATGAACAACCAGTGAAAACTTAAAGGAGAAGTCCACTTTCAAAACAAAGATTCACATATAATGTACTCACCCCCGTCATCCAAGATGTTTATGTCGTTCTTTCTTCAGTCGCAAAGAAATTATGTTTTTTGAGGAAAACATTTCAGCATTTTTCTCCATATAATGGACTGCTAGGGTGCCCCGATTTTGTGCGGTTGTACAATTCAGCTTTGCCATCACAGAAATAAATTACATTTTAAAATATATTAAAAATAGAAAAGCAATTTTAAATTGTACTAATACTTCAATACAGTACTGTTTTATTGCATATTGAGAAAATAAATGTGGCTTGGTGAGCATAAGAGACTTATTTCAAAACCATTTAAGAATCTTACTGAACTAAAACTTTTGAGCGGTGGTTGTTGATTTTTGCAAAAACCAGCATTATGAAGCTGAAAAGAAATGAAAAGCGAGTGGAAAATAGACTGAGCAGCATCTTCAGTTATCTTCTAACCCTTAGTTAGAACCACAGCTCAAACAGGCCTGTTACTTAATTGGCACTTTATCTCTCCTGCAATATAGCAAGTAAATGAGGCATGAAGCAGTAATACAGCATCCTCAAACGCTCTGTCTGTGGAATATATATTTAAAGCAAAACATTAGAAACCATGCAGAATCGTCCCAATTTCCAACAGTGTATTCTCAAAGACCTAGCTTACATATTCACTGGCATTCTTCTAAATTAAACGGTTCATTGTAACAGCTACATCAACATTTATGGACAACAGAGATTTGCCTCTAATTATACAAAGTGATTTTGTGTTGCAAAAATCAAATGTTTTCCTTCCTTGAGCAAAATGTATGACTCTGACTGGGTTTCACTCCTGGGTAAGATTGCTTTGTTTTTTACATCCCTCAGATTATCACAGCAGTGAATATGATTGTAGATCAGTTATCTATTGTGGTGCCGGTAGTATCAGACTGTACAGACAGGATTCTCCCATGGAGCGCCGCTCGTGCTGGGAGGCAGGATTACAGGAACAAAGAAACCAGGGTGAAGAAAAAGATCCTAATCCTTTATCCCCCCTTTCCACTTTTATAAATTCCTCATCTCTTCAATATAGGCCTCCCTTTCTTCTTATCACAGTAATGATACGCTCTCTCTCTTTTTCCTCTTTCATACTGTGTTCGACTAATAGACAGGGCTCTGTGAACTTCTGAATCAAGCTCGTCTGCATTGTGGGATATTTATTCAAGTCAATAAACTGCCTGAATATAAAAAAAGATCAAACGTTAATGAATGAGTGAGATTTCACAAAACTTTTCTAGTGAAAAGGATAGCATTTCTGATACTCACATGAACTTAAAATGAAAATGACTTGCCAGCATCTAAATAAGATTAGTGAGTCAAGTGATGTCAAGAGTAGATGTGTCAAAGGTGAGCCATATAACAGCAAATGACATCCAATCCCGTGAAAGTCCACTGCGATTAGTCACTGACTGTCAAACGAGTCAATCTTCAAGTCTGATTTCCAAACAGTCTTTAAGATGGCAAAATTGAGTTGATAATCAAGAATTAGAATCCCTCTAAACAGTTCTTCTCTCACAGGGCTCAGGCTGATTTTAAATGCATGTTAGTCTTCATTTTTGAAAAATGAATAAAGAACCATTTAACCAGAGCTGACAGAGAGGACAGATGTTCAAAGCTCTTTATAAAAACAACATGATGCATAAATATTGTTGCATTGTATAGGTGCAATGTTAAGTATTTAACATTTTTTTTAATGTTAAGTATTTAGTAATTTTCCTGACATCAGTCTTATGTAACTCCTTATTTTCAATGAATGAAGCACCCATTTAGTGTCTTTTTCTGCTACATTTCACTACAATTCCTGTAATTTATTCATTCACCCTCTTGAACAGAGAAATATTAAAAGGATTCCATTGAATCTCATGTAATGGTCTTTAATCATTCAACTCCATTACCAAGTTTGAAATTAATCAAGTAGTTTTTAAAATTTAGACTTGCAATAAATAAATAAACTTTTTCTTCTTCTTTTTTTTTTTAAATTAAACATCGGCAATTTCATGGTTGAGCCGCATTCTAAGTTGTTGTAAATTACGAAGTTGTAAAACATACAACTTTTTGCTTACATTTTTGTTTTGTAAACAACCACTTTGTTACAGCCACAACCGTTTCTAAAGAACTACAGTGTATGCGAAAGAATAATTGTTGTATTAATATCATTACACTTTATTTGCCGTTTTATTTTGTGAAACCTTACTATGTATATGGAATAACCATTTTATAAAAACAGTAAGCCCCGCGAACCCGTGGTTTACATTGAATTTATAACAGCTAAGGGGATTTCTGCTTCGTGTTGTGCCTAACAATGTCCTTTAGCTGTTATAATTATGCGACTTCTTGGGGCTTATTGCTTTAATAAAACGATTAGTTCCGGTCCTTTATTCTGGTTGTTTGAGCCACGTTCGAAGCTGTTGTAAATTACCCTACAAACATACATCTTTGTTTACCACTTTGTTGCAACCACAGCTGTTTCTGAGGAACTACATTGTTCGGCGGAAGAATAATGTTTTTATATCATGTGTAGTCATTTTTAAGTCATTACACTTTATTTGCTCGGTTTTATTTTGTGAAACCTTACTACGTATATGGAATAACGTTTAATAAAGCAATAAGCCCCGCTGCACGATAAATCCCATGCGATATACATGCGTATCATTAAAGTCGGTTCTGTAATCAGCAGTAAATCTCCATCAAGTGCGTGCTTTCAGATAGAGCAGCGTCAATACACAGAGCCGTAGTTCACCGACAAGCTACGCAAAACCACACAGACGATATCATCGATATTATACATCAACATTATCAAATCACGCTGCGATAATAAAGTTTTTGCATAATGAAAATTATGATAACAAGTCAGATAAACCATATATTGTCGTAGTTGTGTGTTTATTAGTCACGTTAAATGAATGAAAGCAGTTAAATCTTCTCTTTCCTCCAAGTATATAAAACTGCAGACCGGAGATTTCCAAAATGGAGCGGGAACTCCAAAAGTGGGCAGAACCTCCAAAATGGGGTCTCGTCGCGCAGAGACTTTCTCCATTGGCTCTGGCTTCAGCCTATTGTTATTGACTTACATTTCGAAACTAAACTTATAAACTTTATAAAATAAACAGTTTGTAGTTGTTCTCAAATAAAATAAACTATGCTATATAAATAAATATGCCCAGTGAGAGCAGAGCCCCAAAGCTCGTGGCCAGTAATGATATATAAACGGGAATCACCCATGAGCTCTCCCTCCAGCCGTCCCACTGAAGCGCAGGGGAAAGGTTTTACTCTATCACTTTGTTTTAAGCGACGGGGGCGTCCCGGTTCTTGAAATTCGCAGTTGGGGGTTGGGGAGTTATAAAACGGCTCGACGATCTCATATCGCATAATCTTATTAACTGTTTATCTGCCACGCTATTCAGCGCCAATCCCGCCGTGCAGTCAATTTCACTGGTTAAGGTTAGGGTAAGGTGTGGGGTAGGTTTAGGGGTTAGCATTTGTGTAGCATAGTGTAGGTAATCAACACTGTGATTGACAACCAATAAAATCTTTAGAATCAGCTGTGGGGCGGAGTTTGCGCTTAAGTGGATTGGGGGGGAAATTGCGCATGCGTGTCATGTGCCTGTCTGTCAAAGGGAAAAAGCCACGCCCTATTTTGGAGCGCCTACCCTGTTTTGGACTTCCCGCCCCCATTTGGAGATCGCCAAGCTGCAGTTATATACCCCTCGTTTATTCAGCTGCAAAGATCGTGTTATTTTCCTGGATTTCTTCTCCGGGGCGTATTTGGAGTTTCCGCGCGAAAGCGCCCTCAGGTCTTCGGATGGTGATTTACTACTGATCACAGAACTGCGTTTCACTGACAAGATGCGCACATGAATATCGCAGCTTTTCTTAATATCGATTGCGACATTGTCGCGATTTATCGTGCAGACCTAAATTTTACAGTACAGTAATGCCAGATTTTCTTTAAGAACAATGATTTACTGCTTAATTTATGGTGAAAAACAGTCAAAGGACATTCCCAGATGTCCCTGTGTAAAATCACATATGGCTATATTTTATTGAGAGTTTTATTTTTATCATTAATGTACATTAGGGCGTTTTGCGTTAAAAATGTTTATGTTATGGTTGGTTTATATATGAATATTGAAAACAATGAACTCAGTTAATCATGTGGCTTTCTATTTTACCACATTATGTTGGTAATCAGTATTATGTTTTAGGACAAAGCTTATTTTAGTAGTTCAAGTCGTAGTAGTTATATAACTTGATAAAATACATAATTCTAAGTTGTAAATATACAAGCACCTATGTGTCACCCTGTAATACCAGAAACTTGCCACAGTAAATTTTCTGTCAATTTTGGACCACCACTGCTAGTTTTTTTTTTTAAAACCATAAATTTCATGTAATAGTGTTACAATGCTGAGAATGTAATATACAAGCTACAGTTTGGATTTTCTTCCAGTGCTCACTGTTGACTTATAGTAACAAGTATTCAAACACTGTGGTAACTGAGCAGAGCCGAACCATTGCTAGGCAACAGTCTATGAACATCCTGTAGCTTTAGGCAGGATGACTCTGCAATAGATAGAGAAACACATCTTCCCTCAACTGACAAATGCTTGGTTATGTCTAAGAGGTCAGACTTGCATTCTCTTGATGCCGAAGGTTTATGATCACGGAGGCCTACAAAAGACTGTACAAGATTCTTATGAGTTGCAGACTCTAAAGAACGACAAACAAGCACTGGCTGGTTTAGAACGATTACTAAACTACCCCTGAGAAATATCAGGCAGATATTCTGCACTGATTCATCAGCTGTTCTGCAGGACACACTGCAGTGTAACTCAAGCATCTGGGTCTTTAATGAAAGAATGAGATGTAGGAGGCGAAGGCGAAGAGATGTCATCCTGTCTAGAAGACTTGCGAAGACAAGCTATTCTGCCGTGTTAAATGAATATCACATTAACCAATAAGCCCTGTGGTTGGAATGGTGTTTTCTTAAGCAGAACAAACTCTAGAAGCTTTATTGGACAAATGAGACACTTTCACACATTGAGAAAAACACACAAGCAAAATCGTTGAAATGAACAAAGAAAAACCCACATTTTATTGCACTTAAGTTATAAGAAAATAAAAATTCTAAATGAATCAAACAAATACACAATCCCTTTAAGGTTTCTTTTTTATCTGTCTGTTATGCCAGGCAGTTTACATAAACTGAAAAAATAAAACAGCTCCAACATCTGATTTTACAAACCAGATTATAAATTAAACAGGAAGAGAAAAAAAAAAAGAAAAGAAAAGAAAAAAAAAAACAGGAGAAAGAACAAGATTGTTTTTTCTTTTAATATACAGTGTTAAACCACTTTCACAGTTCAGCTTGAGTTGTGTGACTTGGAGGATGAGACGAATCGTTTGGCTACGGATGCGGTTACGTCCTGTTTATCTATGAAGCTGCTTTACCATTCAAAATAAAAAAAAACAAAAAACAAAACAAAAAACAAGAAAACAAAAAAAAAACAATCCATGAGAGCGTCACCAACGGAACCAGGTTAGCTCTAGCACTTAAAATGTAATCAGATTTCTGTACACTAAGACCACCTTTTTTTCTTCGGTAACTTAACGTTGGTTCCAACAATCTCGTTTTTCGACTAATTAAAAACAAGAACGGTATTCTGTTTCTTTGAAGCATACATTTCCACACAGAACAGGCTGACGGAGCTTTTGTCCCAAGGAATGTGTGAACAATTTGCTCAAACACACCCGTACGCACACCCAGTCATGCTCGCAAACACGCGCAAAATAGTTTCTACACGTCCGTCGTTTCATCTCAGCAGACAAACCCGTCTCTTTGTCAGACATTCTCCCTCCTCTACGCCTCGTAGAGGCACATTTGGCTCAAGTTTCAGTGGCAAAAAAAAAGAGAAGCTGTTATGTCGATATCTTGCTTTTGTTGGTACGTTTGTTTGTGTCGTTTTTACAAGTTCAAACTCTACAAGTTACTTTTGTTTAGAATTTCGTCTGGGACTAAAACGTCACAGCCAGTTAAAGTTCCACCTTATTTTTCTGTGAGTCTAGCAGCATAAAATCCAGTTTGGCCACTGGGATGGACAGTACTGGGGGAGAAAAAAGGGTGGGGGGAGACATATTCCCAGGAGCTTATGGGAAAACATTCCCATTTCCCACAGAGCACCAGCACTGATGAGCTAATGAGACCAGACTGGTTGGAAAAACATAAACGCAGGTCATCTCCGATCCGGAGAGGCACCGCTTATGAAGAACTAAATTAAAAAAGAAAAAAAAAAAAAATACAAAATAAAACCCCAAAAATGTGTGAAACAGCAGAGTGGGTTTAGCTTAATACTGAAACCTGTTGTTTGCAACAGTAGGCAGGAAGTGAACAAAAAATGCTGAACTTGAAAAGAAAGCACAAAACTTTAATTCACAGCTGTTGACGCGAAAACCAAAAAGACAAGTCGTGGGGAACAAAACAAAAAAAGAACTGAAAAAACGGATACAAAAGAAAAATCAACACGTGAGGAAGAAAGGGATATTTGGCGTGTGCTGAGGTTGATGAGGACTGACAAAATTGGCTTCCTTTGTCTCTCTTTCGAATCACTCCCGCAGTACAAAGCTCTTCGAATTCTCATCACTCTCCGTTAAAATTTTATTCGTATACACTATTTATCACTCGGTGTCCGTGTTGATGCGTTAGGGTCTCATGTATACAGTGTTGACTGTTTTGATCAAAAAAATAACGTTTGTACATATGGGTGTGAATTTCAGTCAGGCTTGAGCGAACAAGTCTCTGTGCAAGGTCGCCTTGAGTGGTAGGAAAAGGGACTATCCTGTCTTCCCAAGTCCTTCTTGTCAGTTTCCTTCCCAGAATGCTGTGGTGCATGAGCGTCTGCCCCCACCCCCCCCTTCGGAAGGTGAACGGAACTGTGGCGGCAGTCGTGGACCGTGGCACGACGGGGAGAAATGTTGGCGGCAACATATCGGGGAGGTGGAGATGCCATGAAGTGAGCGATCGGTCCTGGCGCGGAAAGACCCGGGGCAGGTTGCTCTCCCCCACCCTCCCCGTTTTCCAAACAAGTCCCCTTTGAGTTCACCCCCTTCACTTCATGTCCACATCGAAGTCCAGCACCAGGAGCTTGGTTTCCTCTGTGCCGTTACGGCTGCCCACCGCACACACAAGTTTGGTATTGGAGGCGCGGATGCGCCACACCACGCCGCCGCTGCCTCCGCTCTCCAGTGTGACCAGGTTGCGGATGAACTCGCCCGTCCGAAGGTCCCACAACTTCACTGTACCGTCATCGGAGCTGGTGATGACAAAATTCTTGTTGAACTGCAGGCATGTTACTGCGCTCTGGTGCTTGTGGGGACCTGAGAACACAATAAAGGAAACAGAAGTTAGCCACTCACATGCCTTGCAAAACACCTAAAACGGAGGCTGTCAATGGAGACAAAAATTTCTCAGGTTTCATTAAAAAAACAAATTTGTGTTTAGAAGACTAACCTAAGTTTTATGGGTTTGGAATGACATTCTACTCATTTTTTGGGAGTACACTTACATGACTATGTTTCTTAGCTACTTTTAAAAAGTGCACTTTGTTATATGTTGAATCAAAAGTTTTATCCTTAAGTACATTTTAAATAATAGTTTTTTTTTTTTTTTTTAAAAATTCGTAAAATACGAACAAACTCAACGACTGGTTTCATTTAACTCAACTATTGTTTAAAAAATTACTATATGGCTGGCTTAAAATAAACCCAAAATGTTGTAAATTAAAAATCATACACATAATTACTAGAAGCATTAGCAATAATCAAAAGGTGAACATTTATTAATTTAAAAAAGCTTAGTATTTAATTATTATTTATTCAACTTATTAATAAATGTTCATTTATTAAACATATTAATAAATGTTAATTTCCAACCTATTTTGGATTTATTTTAAGCAAAAAAGTATAATGTACTTTTTAAGCAATAGTTCAGTTAAATAAAACTACCCAGAAGGTTGGGTTAAACATTTCACCCAACCACTGACTTTGTCCATATTTCACCCAGCGCTGGGTTGATGGGTTGTTTTGTATAATAAATGCTTTTAAATACATGACACTCAAGTTTCAGTAGAAAGTATATTTTAGGTCACCATAAATGTTTGTCAGTATATTTGGCAGCACACTTTAACCATATTTCGAAACTCAATATGCAACCCAACGCTGGGTAAAACATGGACATGCTGGTTTTGACCCAGCAATTGGGTTAAATGTTTAACCCAACCTTCTGGGTAGTTTTATTTAACTCAACTGTTGCTTAAATGACTATATTTCTTGCTTAAAATGAACCCAAAACAGGTTGGAAACTGACATTCACTGATATGTTCAATAAATGAACATTTATCAATAAGTTGAATAAATGAAGAGTTTATTCGCAAAAACAGTTAACTCGGTTCTGTATTTTATGATGCTATCATGTTTTTATTGTGTTAGCTGTATTTTTTTTACCTTATCAAACTAACCCAACTGCAGTTTGATTGAAATTACTTGGAATGCACAATGAAAAAAACATGATTTTTGAAAATGAGTTATGAGTTAACTCTGAGTTATATGTTTTTGCAAATGAATTCTTCAAATAAAAAAAATAAACATGCCTATTAATAAATGTACACCTTTTGATTATTGCTGATGCCTATAGTAATTAAGTGCCCAATTTTTAATTTACAACCTATTTTGGGTTTATTTTAAGCAGGCCATATAATCATTTTTAAATAACAGAGAAGGTTGAGTTAAAACAACCCAGTCGCTGGGTTTGTCCATATTTCTCCCAGCATTTTTTGGTAGGGAGTACATGCTAAAGTGTACTTCTTATGGAATTCCAGATCTTGCAGCTCATCACATAAACTGCAACTTTGAAATCACCAATAGACAATAAATTGAACTGCAGCTACTTGCCGCTGCAGAGAGAGCGAAGAGAGAACGTGTAACTATGGTTACGGGAAATACTGTGGCATAAATGGCTTTGATTCTATGCCCTTGAGGTATTGAATTGAGCCAGTCTTTCTGATAGGCCAAGAAACATGCAAGTCTAAACAAAAGTGCTTAGACTGCTGTCAGCGAGGAATATAGAGCATAACAGAGATGCGCTACAATGGCTCCTATTACTGCAGAAGGGTGTGGTGAGTATTACAGCAACATCACAGGCAATCCACAGACTCAAATACGGAAAATCACGTTATCAAACATCTCTAGACCTGAGAACAAAGACAGACTGAAGTTCGTGAGTGAATGAAAACTAAAAATACCCATTTCAAAGGAATGATTTGGTTCATGAATACCCATTAGCAGAGTGCTAAAGTCAACTGTGTGAATGTAAATGAGATGGCCGCTCTCTATTGATGTGCAAGACACTACACAGAGCGCCACAATAGTCCCTTTTCTTTAATGAGTGACTCTGTGTTTGAGCATTCGCACTTCAAAGCTCCGCCGCTGAGTTGAGCATCTTGTCTGGGGTTAGATGTGTGTTTGTGTATTATGTCAAACGGGAGTCATTAAGTGATAACAGGAAATGCTCAATGACCTAATTAAATGACCTAAAAACTGATATATGGTCCACCCCCCTCTTTAGGACCCTCTGGGCACCCCCAACAACACACTCCAACCCTCTCCGACTCCTTTCATCACGTCATCCATCCCTCACCCTTCCGGAAGATTAAGGCTCAAGATGCTAAAAGAGGCTGGGAATTATGAAAAATACATCTTTGGAAACTTGCCTTTTGGGTACTAAAATGTGACTGGTTGCCTCAAGACTGAGTATAAATGTTGTTTGTGTCTAAAAGGGATATTCTATTGTTTTAAGCATTAGTTGCTTAAGGCACAAAAAAAGGGTAGATTTTATATCTGAATTGAACTCTCTTAAAAGAACCGTTAACCCCAAAAAATATACTTTTATTTTCAATTATTTACTCATTCACATCGTTCCAAAAAGTATACGATTTTTTCACAAAAGTAGAACCTTTTGAATAACCTTTTCATACACCAACAGTTCAAAGTGGCTGTCAAGCTCCACAAAAAAACATTATGGTCCAAATGAGGTGTACTAGATGCCAAGTCTTCTGAAGCCATATATTAAAGGTGTAAGGAAGAGCCTGAAATTTAAGTTATTATTCACTTATAATCTGGTCCTACGCCAAAGTCTGCGCCTTGTCTAAATTCATGTCCAGATTAGAATAAATTGCTTTTGAAGCACAGATTCCAGTATTTTCTTCCCTGTCATGATGTACAGTTGAAGCCAAAAGTTTACATACACCTTGCAGAATCTGCAAAATGTTAATTGTTTTACCAAAACAAAAGGGCTCATACAAAACGTTCTCATTTTGGCTAAATATCATATTTTTTTCCATTTAGTACTGCCCTTTAGAGGCTACAGAAGATACTTACATGTTTTCCAGAAGACAAAATAGTTTAAATGTATCCTGATTTTTAAATTCCAAAGTTTTCTTTAACTTTTTTCAATTTAACATTTTGCAGATTCTGCAAGGTGTATGAAAACTTTTGACTTCAGCTGTATATTAGAGTGAAACCGCTTATTGAATGAGGAAAAATAAATAGGGTGGGATTTCGAGGAGACATTAATTTAAAAAAAAAGAGTTAATGGATAAATCATACTACCAAATTCGATGATATGGTGATTTTAAATCAATCATTTTTAGGTAACTATTCCGTTGGGTTGAGATCAATCTCTGCTCACCTTGCAGTGTCTGTAGGCACTGGCCGGTTTTGATGTCCCAGATCTTGACGGTGGAGTCTGCATTTCCGGATACGAGGATATTATCTTTAAGCTCCATGCCGCTGGTGAGAGACTGATGACCTGTGAGAGTGTGAATACAGTTTCCAGTCTCTACATCCCACACCCGAATTGACGTGTCCAATGATCCGCTCACCACGTGGATGCCATCAAACTGTAGAAAGAGCAGATTAAATAAATCATTGTTCAGTAATTATTAAATGACATGTTATATAAGAAAATGACTGTGGCTAAACACCCAGAGTAGTCATTTGGCTTATTCTCCGTCTAGAATAAAAGCCAAGAACAATTCAATAAAAGCTGCGCTGAGTATGGCGGGGATTTGATTCATTTCACAATGAGATGCAGCACAAGCTGAATTCTAGATATTCTTTCATTCTATTGTTATTGTATTAAACGCCACTATGTTTGATTAAATTCTTCTAATGTAATTATTGCAAAGCTCTTAAAATTATGGATATGTGAACAAATCAGGACAAATGCGGATTAGTACAGAATACAGCACAAATGCTTTGTCCCACAGTTGCTGGGTCAATGACAAAGAAAATAACAAAAATCTTTTAGTTTATAATGCCTTGATAAAGTTCTTATAAATCAAGTTCAATTTAAGCTTTGCATTCATGTCGGTTTCTTATGGTTTTGAACTTCTATACCATTTTCAGCGGTAAAAGTTTAATGACTCACTAATGAATATGTATGAATAATGAATGAATAGCTATTTAAATGCACTTTTGAAAGAGTGTAATGTTCCTGATTATGAAAAAAAAACTTTAAATTGGGTAGTGACACATTAGCTTAACAATTTTGCAGACCCTGTTACTGTTACACCTAATAGCACTTATGTAAACTTCCTGCACAGTCAGCAGTAGGATGGGTCATGAATGCTTTTCAAAAGAATAGGCAGAATGATAATGCTTCTTATTCAGACGGCTAAAAAAAAGGCTAAAATTGCTTGATTATTTTACTTGTTTTAAATGGCTATAAATTCATCAGTAATTAATCTGCCCTCTGAGAGGCAGCTGAAGTGGTTGACCAATAGAGGATGTGTGTCACGTTTACGTAAATGTCTGTTTACCTGTAGGGAGTAGACTCTGTTGGTGTGACCCTGGAGTGTGTGTAGGCAGGTCTCGGTTTCAGGATCCCACACTTTCACCATGAAGTCATAGGCCCCGCTGACCACCCTGCGGCCGTCATACTGTACACAGCGAACGGCAGCCACATGACCCATGAGTACGTGCAAACACTGACCCGTCTCTATGTCCCAAACCCGCAGCGTGGCATCCCGAGAACCGCTCACCACCCTGAGAGAGGAAAAACAAACTGGTTTACTTCCCAAAGTCTTAAAGTAGTGTGCTTGCATTAAAAGTTTCATACAATACAGTTTAAATGATTTCTTTTTCAACTTCTAATGGGAGAATTTAATCAGGCATTAATTCAGCAGTCTACAACAGTCGATTTCTTGTACCTTTAAGGGGTGTGTTTGCTTATAGCATTACATAAATCAAAGGAAAAACATTATTTGCTTACAAAACCAGACCCCTAGGACAGGTTTGATAAATATATTTTTTAAACGAGCAAAATGAACATTAAAATGGGTGCTGTTGAAGAAAAGAGCCACAAACAGAAACTACTATTGTTGTTTGAATGAAGCCTGCGGTCATTACACAAAATAAGCAATCATGCACGGTACAAAGGGAAAATATGCACACCAATAGGCCCAGAGGCATTGAAAACACTGAGAATATTGTCAGAGACACAACTGTGTACAACAGAGCATAAAGAAGCAAAGAATACTCTACATAGTCAGTGTGTACAGCTGAAACGAGATGGGAACTGTGCAGTTTAGCTAGCACACAATTGAGTATTGTGTGCGGCTATTGAAGGGAATTATCTTTAAAGTATAATGTAATATACAGTACTTTATATAATACCTGAAAGTAAATTAACTCATGAATGGTAGTTGTTTATTCAAAGTTGATACTCTACATCTTCCCATAAAAACTGTGATAAGCTATTTACTACAGTATTTACATTGCATTGCATTTAATTCATGTACATCTGTTAAATTTCATTTTTTCAAAATTATTTACTGGCTCATAAAACTAGTGAGTGATTATTGAAAATAATGTAAAATAATTCTCGAGCAAAATAATATAAAATGATTTATGAAGGATCATGTGAAAATGAAGACTAAAGTAATGGCTGAAAAATAGAAAACAGCTATTTTAATGAATTTTTCATTTTATTTTTCACAATATATTACCTTTTCTCATGCAAGTGCATACAGCGCACTGTTGAGGTATGACCGTACAGCGTGTGGATACATTCTCCCGTCTCTGCATTCCAGACCTTCAGCGTTCGGTCTGTGGAGCCACTGATAATGATGTTGTCTCGCATCTGAGAGGACCAGACCCCACCGGTGTGGCCGACTAACGTCCGCAAACACTGGCGAAAAAGAGAACAAATAAGGTAAATCAATTGAATTTAAATGCCACATCTAAACAGCAACTCTGAAAGAATGGCCAACAATTTCAAATGAATTACCCAATGCCTAGACTAATTATAAGCACTCTGATCCATCACTCCGACCTTTACCCAAGACATCACGTCTGCTTATCAACATACATCAAATAACTTTACAGTCCATTCGAAGCAGGAAGCAAAATTAATGGAAAAAGAAAGAAACACTCTTCATTTCATATGATATATTAGATATTGATCAGCAAGATGAGAGAATTCCCTTAGAATAATCCATAAGGCTAAGGGCCATTTCCTCTAAAAACAATTAAACCGAATTCAATTTAATTTCAGAGGCAAACACTGAATCAAAGGAGCCTTTGGTCATTTCATTGTGTTATGAGGCGAGTGGAAAGTGTTGCGAGTGTCAAAGGCGTAACCTCTGAACCATGACCGATAAAAGCAAGGGTGATAAACCCAGGAGATGTGAAAGAGGAGGTCTCAAGGCCTTTAATTCATAATGCAGCTGCTCCTATTTCTGTCCCCATCTCGATCATGATCAACCGTAATGCATCATTAATCTTCAGAAGCGGTGACCAACCTCCAATACACTGGAGGTTTTCGAGCGTTTTAACGCGTCCTGCTTTGTTCCATCGCCGTACGTGGCAGTCGATGGAACAAAAGAGCAACTACTGAGGAAATCAAACCAATTAACAGTCATTTCAAACCATTAGTGCACTAGCAAAAATGACAAATTGGATAGTAAAGCGAAGGGGTTAAAAGCAGAAGGCCTCTTCAAGGGAACTGGAGGAACAACAGGGATGTCATCTCTGAACAATCAGTGTCGAAACGTGCTCAAAGATGATTTCTTATCATCTTGTGATCAAAAGCTACGCCACTCACGTTTGTAGTGTCCATAACATGCCAGAGAAAAAAGGGAGGGGGGTTAAATCATGAATATTAATGTACTTCTTACTGCATTATGCATGAGGTGTTGTGTTCCATAATGAGTATGTGTTACTAAGGCAATGGATCTTTCCCATGGAATGTCGAGGTGGTTTAAATAATGCCGGCGAGCACCGAAAGCTTTCAGGCCGTGTTCTCAGGCGATTACAGCCCGCTCAGGCTGTGTCTGGGAGAGGACCTTTGAAACCAAATGGCTTAGGTGTCTGTTTATCTGCCCGTTGAGAAACCATAAAAGAGCAAGTCTGTGGCACCCACGAGGCATGGAGATTAGCATTCCGTTTGAGTGGCTGGTGGGAAACGTTTGAAGCCAAGGATCGAGGTTTAAATCCATTTGAGTAACCCCTTCCAAATTCCACTCATTTTACAGTCCACATCTAATCTTAGGGAAGAAGATACCGTGCAAATTGCGGCCGGGGCGGTAAAGTGCCAGTGCTTATTTTGTTTAGTCTCCTTCCAAAAATCCACATCGCGCTCGCCGGACTGAAGCGGCTCGCATTTCAGCACCCTCGTCCTTGTGATCGAAACCCACCGTATCTGTGAATGGCCAGGACTGGCGCGCACATTCGTGTCTCAGATGGTGAGCAGACTGTTTGGAGCAGCTATTTTCATTGCTAACCCTCCTATTTTCATACCTAACCCTCAAAGC
Organism: Labeo calbasu; assembly: GCA_019740295.1. Classification (NCBI taxonomy): domain Eukaryota; kingdom Metazoa; phylum Chordata; class Actinopteri; order Cypriniformes; family Cyprinidae; genus Labeo; species Labeo calbasu. Next base: position 16,279 of record JAHKKF010530736.1, read on the forward strand.
TTTTCATTATCAAACCACAGACTACAATGGTTTGTGGGAACTGTAGTTTGAACAACATCTGTCTGGGAAATACAGTTAAGCTGTTGAGCCTGGACTCTGTAAATGAGTTAAAGGAGGGTATACAAGGTAAACAAAGTAAATGATAGTGTGCGGAATGGTTCTCGTGAACACAAAACGTTTCTAGAGTTGACACAGCTGATGGATATTTGGGTAGAAAGAGTCTTAGTACAAACCCTAGCATGTCACCACCATATTACATCACTAAACCACATGTGACCCTGGACCACAAAACCAGTCACAAGCAGCACGGGTATATTTGTCGAAATAGCCAACAATACATCGTATGGGTCAAAATTATAGATTTTTCTTCTATGCCAAAAATCATTAAGATATTAAGTAAAGATTATGTTCCATGAAGATATTTTGTAAATTTCTTACTGTAAATATAATTTTGATACGTAATATGAATTACTAAGAACTTCATTTTCTCAATATTTAGATTTTTGCACCCTCAGATTTTCAAATAGTTGCATCTCGGCCAAATATTGTCCTATCCTAACAAACCACACATCAAATCAGATGATGTATAGATCACAATTTCAAAAAAAAAAAAAAAAAATCAACCCTTATGACTGGTTTTGTGGTCCAGGGTCACAAATTAGCACCAAGCTTTCTGGGAATGAACAGTTGGTTAGAGGTTGGACCAACGTTGTTAATATTTTAAACTTAAAAGTAAAATATGTTCTGAAATTCTAAAAGTTCTAAACACTAAAATAAAATCTAAAAATACAGAACATAAAATGACATACTTAAAATGCAAAAAATGCTAGTTTAACAACACACACAATAATAGTATACAAACAACTAAAACAACACAGGGCTATCCTCATTGCATATGAATGGTATGGAGCTAATTACCTAACTACAGCTACCATAAAATCCATTTAAATATCTTTAGTGGAGGTTTCCACTAATTCAAGAACAGATTTAGATGTATTTTCCATAATGTATGATTTGCAGGATCAGCGCAAGAACGTAATCTCCGACTGGGTGTGTTTGTTTCTCTGATGCAGAAGTGGGTGGAGGGTTTGGGCAGGAGTGCTGCAGTCTGCATGTTAAGGAGTTGGTGGTCAGCCAAAGGTGCAGTCTGAGTCATGGCTGGAGAGAGTGAGGGAGGGGGAGGAGAGAGTCGCAGGAAATTAAAAGCAGAATAAAGCAGCGAAAATGAGGGGAGAGAGCGTGAAATGGAGCCAAAAGGCTTTAGGATGAGTGAAAGATGTGATGAAAGAAAGAAGTAAACAGGAGGGATGGAGGCCGGAGGGCTGTTTTCACAGTATGAGCAAAGGCATATGCTCATACTCTCCCGGTGACCTCCTCACTCCTCTCTACAGTACGTCCTGTCACACCCAGGCCTCCTGCGACAGCATAAACATCTCCACGAAAGGTGACCTCCAGGAGGCAGAGAGCTGCTTTTGAACATTGCATAAACAGTCTCATGGGCTTTCAGACCTGAAACTGTTGATATAAACCCAAGGTTTCACACAATTCATACTTCACCCTCAGTACATAATCCTGGAAAATTTTTGAGATTTCACACTGTACATCCGGAAACACCAGGGTAACGTTAGTGTTTGCATACTCTTAGGGTACAAAATGCAAGTAGCTGCTTTAGTACTTGCTAGTTTATCTGTGGAAATGTTGGCAAATAAATCTGCTCATCACTTTAAGACTTCTGAAATACTACTGAAATACAAACATAATACTGTTGCTACTTTATTCCAGTTAACATATTTGTCGCCGCTGTTCAATAATATTTTTTCCCCTCAGGTGCTAAAACTAAATGGAACAAAAAGCTCATGAATATTTAATGAAGCAAGCACTGAGAACGTTTATGACCTGTTGTTTGTTTCCAAATAAACAGTGAAATATCTATCTATCCATCTATCTATCTATCTATCTATCTATCCATCTATCTATCATAGGGATCTTACAGAAAATGTAAAAAAATATTGTATAACAGAGCATAACAAGAATATTTATATTAACTAAAGATTTTTATGTTTTTTTGGTAATAAAAGAACCCTAACTTAAAAACTGTTTTCATGTGCATAAATATAATATCTTTATTTATATATTTATTTACTTTAATTTATCTTATTTTATTACTATTATTTTTTTTTGTTTCTTCCCCCTAGAGATTACACACTTAACATTTTTTTTAAACCAAAAAAATATTTTATAATTGCACTTTAGAAAATACATTAAAATGGTTAATGTAAGAACTAATATGAACGAACAACGAAAAATACATTAATTACACTATTTATTAAACGCTGTCAATGTTAATGAATAAAAATAGTCGTTCATTGTTCATGTTAGTTTACAGTGAATTAACACAAACACAACTTGTGATTTTAATAATGCATTAGTAAATGCTGAAATTAACATTACGATTAATAAATGCTGTAGAAGTATTGTTCTTAATTTATGTTAACTAATGTTAACTAATGAACCTTATTGTGTTATAATATTTCTATTAACTACAGAATTTTCCGTGATTTTAATAATTGCAGTGACCTTTCCAAGGCTAGGAAACCTCACTATTGAAAAACGGGGCTAGCCTGGCCAGGTTTTCCTTTCAAAAATTACAAGTGTGAAACGCAGCTTTAAGCACAGTGTGAAAAGCCTTTCGCTATTTATTTAGTCTTATTTTCAAGATATCCACATAACCTTTCGTGGCCACCAAAACCTTCCACGCCACTCTTCACTGCACAGGTGAAAAGGGCTGTGGGTAAATCCTGTCGACACATCTCACAGAAGCCAGATTAAATACGTTTTAGCCCAGGGCTGGTTGTGATGTGACAGAAAGAGAGAGATGTTGGCCAAGTGTCACTGTCACTATATAAGGAATGTTCCACAGGCGTTTTGAAACCGAGACGTCAGGCGTGTCCATACAGCCGGCACAGAGGAAACCTCCGTTGCTTCAGAGTGCTAGTGATCATCTCTGAAGTTTTAGGAAGAATCCTTTTCGACTCAAGGAGATGAGTCTGACAGCTCCCAGTGAGATACAGAAAGAGTGCTACATATAATCTACGAAGTGGTTCGCAGATTATCTCTGAAACGCCTCATCTATTTATCATGCAATCTGAACCGTGTAGTTTTTGTTGGTCATGCCATTGAGACAACAACATTAAAACCAAAGATCACAGCAGCCCCTATTCTTAACTTGATCCTAATTCAAAACAACTCATCTCTTTGCTTATGTTTCAGTCATATTCATCCCTCATCAGACGCTTATCGTGCTGTACACATCCTCAAGCATGGCACACTTTCAAATGAGCAGGATGCTGCGTTAGAGCCTAATCTTTCCTCAAAATCACTTTCCTATTACACACAGCATGAGGCCCATTCATTTACTATGGAAGGAGGCCAGTAATAGCATTATCATGCTAGCGCGGGTGAAGATGGTCTGTAATCCACGGCACACCCATTGGATCTTTATCTACCGCTCATATCAGGCGTTGCTCAGACATTTAGTTATTTTCATACCTGGCCAATGATACTGGGATGAGCTATAAAACAATAACTTTAATAATTTTAGATTCAGCTGAAAACATGTCTAGCTAATTATTCTTAGAAGATAAAAAATCTGAGGTTCATAACTCTTTAATTCTTCCATTAGGTTACAAATATGGGTACGATCGTAACAATTCAAGCAGTAGACTGAACAAATATAAACTCAAATATCAAAAAAGGTTCAAACTGACCCAACAATTTAAGTGAACTTTTCAAAAAGACTAAATGTCAAGACTACATGTCTCGAAAACCTTGCTTTTTAATGTGCAGAGATAGAATATCTTTCATTAAAATATAGCTTTTAACAAGCAGTATTTCTCTATCAACTATATTCACCTCCTCCCAAGTTTTTCATGAATCACTTCTAGAAGCAGAGGGAACCAGCCCATGGTGGTGGTGCTGCCAACTCCCAATAAACATTATCTATTATGGGAAAAGCTGTTAATCTGGTCTCAAATCAGCAGTGAAGGGCACCTTCTTACCTACACAGAAAGAAACCTGCTGCTTCCAACAGATGGACTGCAGCAAAATGGCCCCTTTGGACAGAATTTTGCGAATGGCGGTTTTCTGTTTTAATATTTAAACTCAAAATGGACAGCAGTATAATGAGTGAAAACAGCGAAGGGTGTTTTAATGAGAACGGAGTACTTGTGTGCAAAGGAATTCCGAGTATTCTCTCACTATGACATTCTTTGGTCCTGGCTTTTATCCTCAGACAATATCAGAGCAAAGCAAACAAAGAATGGAAAGAAACTTGGACAATGAGACATCCAACCACCATACAAAGAGAAAGCACACACTTTCATTCTTTAGACAAAAAGGAGGTCAACTCGTAAAAAAAAAAAAACGTTTGTGTGAGAATGTGTGTATATGGGGGTTGGTGATGTACAAAATCTGGACCTATGACCCACAGGAGCCTATTTGTCTAGATCTGCTATCGATCCCAACCCGAGAAGGTTTTAGTCTCAGAGGGTGAGTATCTGCCTGTGAGCGTCTTGCGTCCTGTGAGCTGAGCTCCTGGGGTTTACAGCACTTAAATGGTGAACTGAAGTGTAGCGAAAGGAAAAAGTAAACAGACCCAAGGTCAAGAAGACAGAGAGACTGTAAGAGAAGCGGAAAGAGAAGAATGAAGCAATGAAACAGAAGGGAGGGAGGGCCACATCCATAGATTCAGAGAGGCAATGTGGCCGAAATAACATTTGCGGCTGTGGCCATGACAACAAGACTGCAGACTGCTGATCAAAATTGACTGTATGATGTGGAAAACACAAATGTTTAAAAACAACAAAGAATGCATACTGGATGTTATTAATGTACTCAAACAGACAGTTAACAGCTCACAGCTGAGTGAACCGCAGAAATGAACAAAAAGTAGGAAAGAACACAGTAGAAGAAAAGCAGTCGCACTAAATCCCACTGTCTCCTGCTTCACTGTTTCACTTCCTGACAGCCTCTTCAAAAGACACAGCATTTCCTGTTTAATTGGCCACAGTCAGTGCCGAAGGACTCTCTAAAGCATTGCATCAGACTTGAGACACTGCTCATACAGCTATATTCTCTTTCATATTAGGGGTGAACAATATACAGGCACGGAAAAATTATCGTCTGATATCGGCAATTAAAAATATATATACTATAATTAAACAATATTTAAATCTTGAATTAAAATATACGCTACCAGTCAAAAGTTTTTGAACAGTAAGATTTTTTTAAATAAAAGTCTTTTTTTTTTTAAATAACGACTCTTCTGCTCACCAAGCCTGCATTTATTTGATCCAAAGTATAGCAAAAACAGTAAACTTTTTTTTTTTTTTTTTTTACTATTTCAAACAACTGTTTTCTATTTGAATATATTTTAAAATGTAATTTATTCTTGTGATCAAAGCTAAATTTTCAGCATCATTAGTCCTCAGTGTCACACAATCCTTCGGAAATCATTCTTATATGCTGATTTGCTGTTCAAGAAATAATATTAATAATCAGATGAGGTGGGGGGGAGGGGGTGATAGAAATTAATACTTTTATTCAGCAAGGATGCTTTAAATTGATCAGACGAGAAGATAAAAACATTTAGAATTTTACAAAATATTTCTATTTCAGATAAATGCTGAAAAAAAAAAAATTCTACTCAACTGTTTTCAACAAATGTTTTTTGAGCAGCAAATCAGAATATTAGAATGATTTACGACGGATCATGTAACTGGAGTAATGATGCTAAAAATTCAGCTTTGAAATCATAGGAATAAATTACATTTTAAAATATATTCAAATAGAAAGCAGTTATTTTAAATAATCAAAATATTTAAAAAGTTTACTGCTTTTGCTGTATTTTGGATCAAATAAATGCAGGCTTGGTGAGCAGAAGAGACTTCTTTTAAAAAGCATTAAAAAACGTGACTGGTAGTGTATATTTAACTTTTAGCTATTTATTTTATTTTAGATGTTTATTAACTGATATTAAATATTTAATGCTGATAAATTACTTCTAAAATCTTTCACAAACTATTTGTTTTTACAAACACGAATACATTTTATACATGAATATATATTTATTCACGGAAATATGGTTTGCTCACTCTCTGATTGGACGAATGACTGTTTTAGCCTTATTTGAAAGATTTTGGATATAATTCTCAGCAACAGAAGCTGATCCAAGCTTTACAAGCTTTTTCAAGCTGGTGCTTCTTTTTGACAGCTCCACAAACAGCACTGCATGATGGGAACAAAAAGGCAGCCTGCCATATATGCGGCGATGACCCTAATCATGGCGCATCTGCCATCTGCTACGATGATGTCTCTCATCAGACAGCATGTTGCTGCTGAACCAATCGCGTCTTTGCCGTGATAAGACGAGAGCCAATCAATGCGCGCTAAATTTGATTACAGAAGCTCAAAGGCTGATAACCTTGGGAATGATTTGAGATCCTCTTCTGTGAAAAGCAGACTAGTGAGAGTCACAGAGAATGAAAGAGAGAAAAATCTAACAAATGTGGAAGATAACGCCAACGTTAGTATCTGGTAGGATAGTGAACATCACAAGGAGAGATTTCATTAGTCTCTGAATGAAAATGGAGGTCAGGATGGAAAGGGCAGCGCTGCGTGATGAGTGAAACGCACACACAGTATTTTACAACTGCCATAAACTTGCAGCACAAGGACCATGTCACAGCATCAGCTAGTGCAATGAATCCTTAAAGTGCAGGAGGAAGGGAATGGCAGAGAATGAAGGTGAGAAAGCAAGAGAGAGAGAGACAGTCAGCCAGAAAGACATGGTGTTTGTAGTTAGTGATCATCTTAGCGTTCAATAGAACATGACTCCTCACGTTCTCATGTGAATAAGTGATGAAGATGGTCATGTGCAGGTTTTCTGGATGAACTGAGACGGCGGTGAGTGCTGCAGTACAAGCATGTTCAGTGAAAACACACGTCCCATGAGAGAGAGTGAGAAGAGGACAGAGAGGAGACAGCTGCACATCTATGTGCACGTCAAGACGGATACATCCAATATCTGAAAACATTTCAAAAACATAAGCAAAGCTACCAAACATAATGCAAAATGGTAAAATGCCAAGCTGCACAATACCGTAACCAATTAATTGAAAAATTAAGTTATCGTCTTTGACATGGATAGTGGATTTAAAGGCAATTATTTTAACCACTAATATGTAAGTGTGACCCAAATACAGTATTTGTTCATTGTGTTCGACCTCATTTTAAGCAGAATCATCTGCTGTAATTAAAATTATTTTTTTAAATTTGTGAAAATTCATGTATTCAAACATTTATATATGTATCAGTGCTTGTGTGTTTTACTATGTCCTTAAAATAAATGAAGGAAAACTCACCTTTCCAGTAACAGCAGACCATACTTTGAGTGTGTTGTCGTCTGAGCCGCTCACTATGCGGTTTCCACAAAACTGGAGACAAGTGATGACATGGTCGTCATGGCCTTTCAACACCTGAAAATAGAGGAAAGCCACAGCAGAGAAAAAGGAGTAATTACAAAATGAACACAAATGCTAGTATTTCAGTGAAGTGTGAGAACGATGTGATGCTGCTGATGTGGCAAATGACACAGCAGCTTTCAATAACATGACAGATGAGCAGGAGCCCACAGGTTCATGGTCACCATGGTAACAAACGAGTGAGGTAAACCACTGCTGTTGCCGGTCGTTCTGGTGCAGCTGAAGCATGTGTACATCCGTAACCGAAGATTTCTATTTTTTGGCACCCTAATGTGCCTTTGAGTTATTTTTTAAAGTAGCTTTTTACAGGCTGGTGCAGGTAATTTTTTAAACATTTCTGTTCCAAACCTGGGCCCCAGGTGACAGGCTGATGGGTGTCTTTCAAAAGGAATTCCAAATGAGACAAAGACTAAGGCTATAAAAAGCAATAAAAAGTTTTAAGTGCCAATTCTGAATAAGTGATTAAAGTGATTGAATATTATGCCTTACAGTAACAAGGAACGAGGAAAATGAAATGTAGGCAAAAGAGCAGAAGCAAATTTATTTGTCCGTCTGTCCAAAAGTCTGGGGTTGGGAAGATTTTTTTTAAATGTTTCTGAAGGTATCTAACGCTCATCACAGCTGCATTTGATCAAATACAGTAAGAACAGTAAGTATTGTAAAATACTACAATTTTGAATAATTGTTTACCATTTTAATATTTTTTTATATACATCATTGCTATGATGGCAAAGCTGAATATTCAGCAGCCATTACTTAGACTTCACATGATCAGACATCATTCTTATATGTTGATTGGTGCTCAAGAAGTGTTGAAAACAGTTATGCTACTTCATATTTTGGTGGATTATTTTTTCACTCACTGATCAATAGAAAGAACAGGATTTTTGTGTCTGTACCGTCACTTTTTTTTTGCATTAAATTATTTTTCTTTCAAAAAAAAAAAAAAATAAAATAAAAAATCTTACTGACTACAATACCAGTCAAAAGTTTTTGAACAGTAAGTCTCTTCTGTTTACCAAGTCTGCATTTATTTGATCCAAAGAACAGCAAAAACAGTAACATTCTGAAATATTTTTTAGTATTTAACATAACTGCATTCTATTTTAATATATTTTAAAACTCAATTCCTGTGATCAAAGCTACATTTTCAGCATCATTAGTCCAGACTTTAGTGTCACACTAAACATCTAATATGCCGATTTGCTGTTCAAGAAACATTTTTATAATTAATATTGTCAATGTTTAAAATGGTTGAGTACATTTTTTCATAAATCTTTGATAAACAGAAAGATCCAAAGATTAGCATTTATCTGAAATAAAAAGCTTAATATACCATTTAAACTTGGAGTCAGTATTTTTTTTTTTTTTTGGAATTATAGGAATTAATACTTTATTTAGCAAGGATGCTTTAAATTTGGCAAAAGTGATGATAAAGACATTTATAATGTTACAAAAGATTTCTATTTTAGATAAATGCTGTTCTTCTGAACTTTCTATTCATCAAGGAAACTTGAAAAAAATTCTACTCAGCTGTTTTCAACATAATGATACTAATAACCATAATAATAATAATAATAATAATAATAATAATAATAATGTGTTTTAAACAGCAAATAAGAATATTAGAAAGACTTTTGAAGGATTGTGTGACTAATAAAGATGCTAAAATTCAGCTTTGAAGAGAAATAAATTGCATTTTAAAAAATATTCAAACAGAAAACAGTAATTTTTAAATTGTAATTTTATTTTATTTTTTTTTTTCACAATTTCACTGTTTTTTTCTGTGCTTTGGATGAAATAAATGCAGGCTTGGTGAGCAAAAAGACTTATTTAAAAAAAAAAAAAAAAAAAAATTAAAAATGGTAGTGTATACTAGTGTTGGAATCTCATTTAAAATGGCTGTATATCCCGAGAAGACTACTACATAGGCCAGGATCAGGGAACGTACCGGTGAATCAGGATTAAGAGTAAGTAGTGAACAACACAGCTACCTTAGGTGATTTGAGGTCTCCTCTCCTCCAGTTGGTGTCTATTCTGTGTTGTCTAATGTAGGCACTCTTCCAGGGACTGTGTGTGAACCCTGGCTTGATAACCTTCCTTCTCTTTATGTGCAAGGGTTCGTCAATACCTGCAAAACAGAAGTTTTCTATGTTGGTGACACTAATGATTCAGTGCATGATGTATTAACCACATTTTATCTATACACATATAGTTAAGGGATGAATTTTCAAAGACAGAGTTGGTGGAAAGAAGTAAAATCACCTTCTTCTTTGCATTTTTCCCTCCAGAGCAGGTTATCCTCTGCTAGAATGCGCCAGTAACGACACGTCTGAGCTGCCTGAAGCAGATCCTTTGGCTCCAGAAACGACAATACGTGTAAGGCCAACTACAACACAAGACAGACAGACAGGAGAGAGTGAGAAAGATAGATGTTATAGAAAAAGTATGTAGATGTTGTAATAGATGCTATAGAAGGTAGGCTACAACGGGGATAAAACAGAATTTTGATTTTATAGGTTTATACAGCATAGGATTTTAGACAAAAATACATGAAAGTTTGACTAAAGTGATTAAACAGAATACTGGGCAACTGAAACCAATTTTAATAAGTATGTTTTTAAATCTCAAATGATATAATTTTTATTTATTTTGAATATTTTTTTTTTTTAGAAGAAAGTTTAAAATCTAAATATATCAAACGCACTGAAAGAATACCAAAATGTTCTATTAAAAGCACTTTCATATGGTGACAACCATGTTCATCAAAATATTCAATAAAAAAAAATGTTTTTAGATCATAAGACTTTGGGAAGTAGAAAAACAACGAGTGAAAACGCAAGTGTGTTGAATTTTGCAAAGACCTCAGTGAAGACACAGCATGTCCAAACAGTTCCACCATTTCATATGCAATCTAACATAAAGGTTGCAGCCTGAGATTCCACAGTGTGTACAGTATTCGCCTAGAGGTGCTTTTTCCACAATCTGCTTCAGTCAGGCAGACAGACACACCCTGAATACTACTGCACCGACACTGAAGAAAAACAACCTGATGGGGTGGAGAGCCAGGAAAGAGGGAGACAAGATGACAGGTGATGGAGAACAAGAAAGGCAAGCTGAAACTGTGACAGGAAGATGAGAGGATAAAAAGGAAGAGAGGGCTGCGTTTAAAGAAAGAAACAGAGCAGAGGAAGGAAAGGGGATGGGGGAGTTTCCTCTCTATATTCCTGAATAGCAGCTGAGAGAATTGTAACATCTCTCTGAAGAGGTGTAACAGAGGACATGCCTGTCAAATGAACTCCAGCACTTACTGTGCTCCAAAAACCACCCTGTCAAATATCAGTGGCATAAAGTGCAAGACTGTGTTAAAATTAAGAGAAATTAAAAGGTCTGTTTCAAGTACAGGGCTTTAGTAGTTTCAAAAAAGGTACATTCTTAAACCTAACCTATGAATGACACTGTACAAATATATACAAATTTGCATACAATTTACAAAATCATAACTGGTACAAACTGTCATGAGAGCATGTTCGATGAATACAGAGTTCAAATTTTTTTCAGCTTCCTTAGTTCCAGAAGTATTTTTCCTATTTATTTTCCATTTAATCTTTTTTAACTGGAACAGTCAGATTTTTACTGTCTTTTAAAAAAGTCTCTTCTCTGTTTAAGAACTTTTATTATTATTATTATTATTATTATTATTATTATTATTATTATCAATATTTATAACAGTTGAGTACATTTTTTCAGGATTCTTTGATAAATAGAAAGACCCAATTATTTCAGAATTTAGCTGAAATAAAAAGCATTTGTAACATTATACACTTTACCATTCAAAACCTTGGAGCCAGTATATATATATTTTTTGGGGTAAAGAAATTATAGAAATTAATCATTTCTATAATTTCTTCCTTGCTAAACAAAAACAATACTTTAAAATAATCAAAAGTGATGATAAAGACATTTATGATGTTACGAAAGATTTCGATTTCAGATAAATGCTGTTCTTCTGAACTTTCTATTTATCAAAGAAACCTGAAAAAAAAAAAAAAAAAAAAAATTATACTCAGCTTTTTTAAAAATAATTAAAAAATATTTTTTTTTGAGCAGTAATCAGAATATTACAATGATTTTTGAAGGCTCATGTGACTGGAGTAATGATGCTATAAATTCAGCTTTGAAATCACAGGAATAAATTACATTTTAAAACATTCAAACAGAAACCAGTTATTTTAAATTGTAAAAATATTTCAATTTTGTACTGTTTTTGCTGTACTTTGGATCAAATAAATGCAAGCTAGATAAGCAGAAGAGACTTCTTTACAAAACGTACTGTTCAAACACTTTTGACAGGTAGTGTATGTCAAAAACAGTCAAAAAGACAAAGGTACAAGACTGTGTACTTAAAGGCTTTAAATGTAGGAAAGAACTACAATCCCATGAAGTGAAGACAAAAATGTAAGTTAAAAATGTAGATTATATATTAAAAAAATATATATTTTATGTCAATGGCAAAATCTCTATCTATATAAAAATGGGTGGGCACAAAAGTGTTTTTTGGTGTGATTTTCTTGCCATAATTCTAAAGCTTATCATGAATTCTTTGCAGAATTATGGGTAATGTAGTTTATCAGGAATTCCACTGACTTGATTTAAAATAATAAGTTACAATCGAGCGGGTTTAACAAAGCATTCATTAACAATCTCTTCACTCAGAGTAGGTATGAATTTAGCTGTTTGTAAGTTATCATTAAAATCAGTAACACTACAGAGAAAGTGAATGGGATTTTTACTTCTGGAACCTGACTGTTGCACACTTTTGGACACTTCTTAATCTGGCCATATCTAATCTGAGTACACTGTTTTTAAACTACCAGTTGGGAGGTTTTATTTGCAAGGCTAATACAGCACTGAAGAAATTGTGACTGGACTTGCCCAAGTTTGCTAGGTTAGTAGCATCAAAACTTTGAAAGATAAGTTTCTGGGGAAAAGAGTGCATTTGATGAAGCTTCTGAATATTAAGATGAGTGATTTTAGAGTTATATTTACCTCTCTGGGCAGGAGTGAGATGAAGTCTCTCTGAAACTGTGGTTCGATCACCTGCATCATGTGTTTCACCTGCGTTGGCTCACAGCTGTCAATCAACTCATCCAGCGCAAGCAGCTTCTCTGGGCCACTCCAGCTCTGTAACACACAGCAGCACGTGTTACCAAGACCATATAAAGCATGTGCATACCCATTTACATTTAGAGCTTTAGATTTACATTTCAATTAGGACTAAAGAAGCCGTTATACGGCAGCAAATGGTTCCTTGAAATGGTAACTTCTGGCATGAACGTAACCATGAAGGTTCTTGTAAGTCAAACGGAAGAGACTTCATGTCTTGAGGCTGCTGGAAAGTACCCAGGGTTCGCTCTCCTCATATTAAGCTGCGGTCAACTTTATCCAGTTGAATAAAATGTTTCGCTGATCTCATGGTGCTCAGAACTTAATTCGCTCTCAGTGAGGACGTGCTGCACCGGAGAGATTGTGCCAAAGTCATTCCGCTCTGAAGCGCATCAAATGAGAGAGGAGGATTGCTCAGGGATGTTTATGATGGAAGAGGGATGTACAGAAGAGGACTATGGGGAGGCAAAGCACCCGTAATTTACTGCCAAAACGCTTCAGCTGGGGGAACTCGGCATTGTTGTCACAGGCTGGTTTATGTCTATATGTGTTTATGCAAGCATAACTGCCTCTTTTAACAGCTCAAAATAATTACATAACATTAAACAGTTGAGGGAAAACCAGTTTAAAATATTCAATTGTGTCAATTCTTTAATAGAAGCCAACTAATTAAACTAAGCCCGAGATGCATACAAGCTTACAACCAAACTGTATTATTGAATTTCATTATTTTTCAAAGACACTGTCATTTGTGCTTACTTGAAAACCATTTTTAAAAATCATTTTATAGATAATGCACTTACAATGAGCAAGTTTGGATAATGTAAGCAAGTTTATTAATACTAATACTAATATTAGGAAGCCCATTTTTGAGTTTATATCTCACAATTCTGACCTTTTTTTCCCCTCACAATTCTTTTTTTCTCGGAATTGTGAAATATAAACTCGCAACTGAGTTATAAAGTCCAGTTTTGAGGGGAAATAAGACTAATATGTGCTCAGAATTGCAAGTTTATCATCTCACAATTCAGACTTAACTCGCAATGCGTGTTATAAAATAAGAAATGTAAAATATAAAGTTGTAATTCTGAGAAAAAAAAAAAAATGCACATTTGCATGATACAAACTCAAAAAGTTAGAATTGTGAGTTTATATCTCACGATTCAGACTTTATAACTCACAATTGCGAGAAAAAAAAAGTCCAAACTGTGAGATAAACAGTTATCAATTATCTTTTAAAAAAAAAATTAATCACAATGGCATAATATAAATTCACAATTCTGAGAAAAAAAAAGTCCAAATTATGAGTGTCTTGCGATAGTCGCAATTACCTCAGTGGCAGAAATAGACTGATCATTACTAGTAGCAGCTGCAGTAATCATAAAAAAAAATGAAATGAAAATATAAATATATATTATTTCTTTTCCTAAGCAAAACTAGAGACAAAAATATTAATTGTAGACATTTCCGAGACTTTAAAAGACTGTTTGCCTTTTCCAAAATCACATATTTAACATTCACTGCCAGAACTCCATGCAAAAATGACAAGGTTGCAATTCTAGTGCCCGACTTCAACCCTGAACATACAGAACTGTCACTAAGATATATCACCACAGGCTTCTACTGTAGAATGCAGAAATGAGACATTTAATGTGAATCACGTAAGCGATACTGAAGCATTAAAGCTGCTGACTCATAGGGATGCGGGGTGTCATTTGCACCTCCTGAAATAAGCCTTACAATATCTTGGGACAAAAACAAGCAACTCATCAAACACTGACTGAGCAAATAAGCCAAACAATATCTGAACCCATTGCGTAATGGCGTAAACGGACCACAGCTGAGAGGATGTTATATCTGACTATTGAATTTGTCCGAGACATCATCTAACAACTTGCCTTTGACGTCATAAAGGATTACGTGCACATTCCCACTGCAGTTTTATGAAAGGATTTTTTTGAGTAACGGAAATCTAGCATGACTCTCAAAATTAATTTGGCAGAAGCAAGAACATATCTTGGGCAAAACTTTACTCATTACATGAAAGCTCCCTTATCCTTTCAGTCAACACAGGTAACTGCGATTTCATGCCAGAGCAGCTTCGTTAAGCCCGAGGACTGATCAAGCCTGTAATTATCTGCAAGGCAGAGCAAACACTGACTGAGGTGGAGCCTCAGCTTTCTGTTGGGGCTTGAATTGTTGTTTTAGCAAAAGGGATATGACATGACGATGAAGATCGAAATAGTTGCAAACTTGTAACACAATGGCCACATATGCTTAAAAAAGTCTACTTCCAGAACAACAATTTACAGATAATGTACTCACCCCCTTGTCATCCAAGATGTTCATGTCTTTCTTTCTTCAGTCGTAAAGAAATTATGTTTTTTGAGGTAAACATTTCAGTATTTTTATTAATATAATGGACTGATATGGTGCCCAGAATGCAGTTTAAATGTGGCTTCAAACGATCCCAAATGCGGTTGTAAACAATCCCAGCCTAGGAAGAACGGATCGGTTATTTTCGTAAAAATAATACAATTTATATACTTCTTTTGATACTTTTTATATACTTATGTCTTGCTCTTTCCGAACTCTGTTTTTTTACGGTTTATGACAGTTAGGGTATGTCAAAAAACTCCATCTCATGTTCTCCCTCAACTTCAAAATCATCCTATATTGCCATTTTACCTTTTTTGTTAATGGTGTCTGATGTTCTTTGCATGTTCACTTTGCAAACACTGGGTCGGAACTTCTGCAGCGATGTAGGACGATTTTGAAACTATTTTTGAAGTTGAAGGTTTTTTGACATACCCTAACTGTCTTGAGCCAGAATACAGAGAGTTCAGGGAGAGCAAGACAAGACGAGCGTTTGAGATTAAAAATTTTATTTTTTTTTTTAAATGAAAATAACCGATCATTTCTCTAGATAAGACCCTTCTTTCTCGGCTGAGATCGTTTACAACTGCATTTGGGATTGTTTGAAGCCGCATTTACACTGCATTTTGGAATTTTAAACTCGGGGCACCATAGCAGTCAATTATGTGAAGAGAAACCTGAAATGTTTTCCTCAAAAATCAATTTTTTTATGACTGAAGAAAGAAAGACATGAACATCTTGGATGACAAGAGGGTGAGTACATTATCTGTAAATTGTTTCTCTGGAAGTGGACTTTAAACAGAGTTTAGATTCAGTTAGATGTTAGTAACAAAAGTGCTTAATACATTAAAACCAGACTACAAAAGTTATGTTCTTTAGCAGAAGCTCTGGAAAGAGGAAACAATAATGGCAACAAATTCTCAATTCATGGCCAATTGGTGTGTTTTGCCATATTATTTTAATGTATTATTATGTTAATTATGAGCACACTGATTTGTTGTTGTTTGTTGTTATTCTTTTCATTATTTCCCCACAGTTACTTCCGCATTAAAGAAAAAAGTGGATAATGTTCACTAATAACACATCTGGCAAGTCTTGTGACAAACTGAATCAAATTGTTTGGTTGAGCTCACCTGAAAGGTCCGGAGCCACTCCTGCAGGCCTGTGGGGGGCTGGATGGATGTGATACGTCGTCTCTGCTGACCCTGCCCATTGACCGCTCGAATGTCCCTAAACGTGGTGGGGGTGGCTGGGTACGGCAGTCCTGTGGGACTGTTTGGTGATGGTTAAGGAGAGAAGAATGAGAAAGTAAAAATTAATTAGATTTCAGAGGCAAAACAAGATTTAAAACACATGACATTAAAACATTCAAAGCAAAAAAAAAATATTCTACAGGCATTTTGGTGAATAACTTATAAGTCACTCTGACAAGAGACATCTGTATTGTGGTAATTCGGGAATATAAAAAGGCCAGTGGAGTTTATGGAAGATTCCAAAACAAAATGGTTCTTTGGATGGAGCTACTATGAAAATCTGAGGCTTTATTTCAGAACAATAGCTTGAGAATTACAGCCAAAACCAAAGTGGTGAGTTGGCCTGAATCGGTGCCAGATGAGCACTACAGTCCACTTGAGCCACTGTTGTGGTTCAACATTAGACAACATGACCATTTACTTCAGCCTCAGAACACAATCAGGCAGCATGATTTTATTCAACCACCTGCTCCAAATCAATTCATTCAGATGTTTATCTTCATCCTTGTTTCATTCATGGAAACCCTTTTCTTTTTTATAGTCGCTCAAAAGCATTTAATGTAAGCAAACTATTAAGAACTGAAGCACATTCCTTTTTCCACTTGTGGTGAGGAAGGGACGCAGAGAGTTGTCCCATGTCAGCAGTCCTTACAGCACTTGTGTCTCTGGGGCCCTACACTAACACTAAAAAGACGATTCAGCACTCCTTCCTTGCATTCTGCTTATCTACGAATACCTTGCAAGAAACCAACGGATGAGAGAGGGAAGAGTGCAGGCGAGCACGTAGTGAGGTCCGTTTCATAATGGATTCATATTTAATGGGATTTGAGACCAAGATGCCAAGATGCTTCAATTACCCAGTGCGCAACTGCCTGGTTGGTCGTGTACTGTTCTAATATAAACCACAAGAACACCTGCGTCTTGACAATAATGCATGAATACTGTTCAGAGCTGACTGCTGAGCCTGGGTTTGCCGACGAAGGAACCTCTTGGGTGGCGATTCCATGTTTAAGTGGTTTCAGAGTGACAGTGCCTCATTTCTGTGTCATTGCGAGACCAAAATAACCTAGATTTGCATTTCCTGATGTATATATTACTTCTTGCAAGGCAGCAAAAAAAAATGTTTTTACATTTCAGCTAAGCTAGATTATTAGATGAATACAAGGAAGACTAATCATAATTCTGTATGCAGGCAATTTTTATCAAAATGTCAATCAAATATGCTAATTTCATTTAGGTGAAAAAGAAAAGAAAAATATGAATAAAGCTACATTTTTATCCCATGCATTCTAAAGAACATTATCATTTCTGTGGAAATTTAGGCAAAACTGAAAAAGCATTTATGGCCCTTTTTTTTACTGAATACTTTAAGAGCATGAAGACAAAACTTTTCTGTTTTTTAACTATTTATTTGATCAAAATACACTCAAAATTTATTACAATTTAACATAACTATTTACTATTTTAATATATTTAAAAAAAAATTCAAAAGAACTTTCTTTTGTAACAAAAATGTGATTTGTAATCAATTGAATGCATCCTGGTATTAGTATTTTTTAAACTACATTTAAATTAATTAAAATCTTAAATCTCAAATTTTATTAAATAAAGACATTATAAACTAATATAAAAAAATAATGAATTAATAAATCAATAATAAATAAATAAACACAATGTGACCCTGGACCACAAAACCAGTAATAAGGGTCAAGTTTTTGAAACAGATTTATGCATCATCAAAAAGCTGTATAAATAAGCTTTCCACTGATGTATGGTTTGTTAGGATTTGACAATATTTGGGCGAGATTCAACTATTTGAAAATCTGGAATCTGAGGGTGCAAAGAAAAAAAAAAAAAATCAAAATATTGAGAAAATCGCCTTTAAATTTGTCCAAATGAAGTTCCTATCAATGCATATTACTAATCAAAATTAAGTTTTGATATATTTACGGTAGGAAATTTACAAAATATCTTCACGGAACATGATCTCTACTTAATATCCTAACGATTTTTTAAATTAGAGAAAAATCATAAAGAGGGATATATCTGTTTCTGTTCTACTAGGTAAGTGTGCCCAGTAAAATTTAATGCAACACAGGCTAAAACATTTTGCAAGTTCCAGGTAAGGAGGTGGAAGGTTTACCTTGGACAGGGCTTTTTTCCTGCAGGGAAAGGTCGAACCTCGGGGCCATGGTCCAACTTCCTCTTCATCTAAAACAAAGAACAGGGAGAGTGCTGGTTAGTTTGGGTTTGTAGAGGACATGACAATTACGAAAGGAGAAATAACCAGGAAAGCAATTTGACAGTAATGACAGGGTGGATGTTCAAGTAACATTTCTAAAACATTCCTCAAACCACATGCTACTGATCCACCTGTGTTAGTGAGCGAGTGGGTATTGTACTAGAGTGTGTGTTGGGTATTGTGCTAGTTCTCTCACCACCAAATGTAGGCCAAAGAAAGGAAGGTCATGTCCACTTTATAGTGACATGGCACAGAAAAGATAAAGTCTGACAGCTGATGCTAACGCTTGTCATGTGAGTCTTCAAAGAAGTATATGGGATAAACACACACGCCCCTCACAGGAGTTGGAAAGGGGGCACGTACACACAAACACACATCTGTGTGGGCGTGACAGGCACCGTGCTTTCACAACAGTCTAAATTTATATGGGCATAAAGGGGAGAAAAAAGAGCCACCCTATGCTTCACTGTCTCTTTCTATGTCACCCACCCCCCGCACAAGCTAAAATGGCCCTGGTTTTGCTGCATAGTTGGTGCCTGGCTACGGAGCATCTACTCTGGAAAAACAAGGGTTCAGTGTCCTCAACACAATGAGGTCCTAAAGCACATTTGAATAAAACTATTTTAGGAGGGTACAGAGCTGCCAGTGAATCTGTGTAGTTCACTTTCAGGAGGAGCTCAGTGATAGACTCCAAGTTATGAATCATTGTGCCGTGCCAAGGGTTTGTGAGTCATTAAGGATTTAAGCTCAAATTAGTGATGAGTGATGAGTAAAGATTTTCACTACTGAAAAAAGGCACACGCCGTTTACAATGCAGTTGTGTATCACGCCACTGGTAAATAACAGGTCTGAAATTATACTCAAATCACAATGACAGTGCTTGTAAGGAACATTTAGTACTTACAGTTATTTGTACTATATACTAACGACTATTTAAAAAAAAAAGTCACATCAAAAAGGTGTACACTGAATAAACTACCAGAATACTGGTTAAAGTGTTTGAAGAGTACACTATCAGCAAAGAAGTCTCTTCTGCTCACCAAACCTGCATTTATTTGATGCAAAGTACAAAAAACAGCACAATTTTGAAATATTTTTAGTATTTAACTGTTTTCTATTTAAATATATTTTGAAATGTAATTTATTCCTGTGATTTCAAAGCTGAATTTTTTAGCATCATTACTCCAGTCAACTGATCCTTCAGAAATCATTCTAACGTTCCGATTTGCTGCTCAAAAAACATTATTATTATTATTATTATTATTATTATTATTATTAATGTTGAAAACAATTTTTTCAGATTTCTTTGAATAGAACGTTCAGAAAAACAGCACTTATGTGAAACAGAAATCTTTTGTAACAGTATAAATGTTTTTATCATCAATTTAAAGCATGCTTGCTCAATAAAACTATTTAACTGTAAAATCTACTCAACTGTTTTAAATACTGATAATAATAAAAAAAAAAATAGCAAATCAGCATATTAGAATGATTTCTGAAGGATCATGTGACACTGAAGACTGGAGTAATGATGCTGAATATTTAACTTTGATCACAGGAATAAGTTACATTTTAAAATATATTCAAATAGAAAACAGTTATTTTAAATAGTAAAAATAACTTTTTTTGTTTTTGCTGTAGTTCGGATCAAATAAATGCAGGCTTGGTGAGCAGAAGAGACTTAAGACTAAAGACTTAAGACTAAAAAAAAAAAACATTCAAAATCTTACTGTTCTAAAACTTTTGACTGGTAGTGTACATCTGAGGGAAAAAGAGCATTATTATGCTACAAAAATTTGTAGAACTTACGTGTTTATACATATAAATATTAATATACATCTGTATATTTAATACATATATTCAGCAATAATGCATTACACTGATCTACACTGTTACAAAAAAAAATCTTTAACATTCATTTTTCATACCATATGCATAATAATGAGCGGCGTAAATTCGCCTGCAGCATTTTGAAACCCTGATTCTATCATTTTTTATTTTTATATAAACAAAATGGTAACTACTTTTCATTCCTTATTGGCCAAAACATGAAAATAATCACTGATGTATCACTATCAGCAACAATTTTAATGTTAATGCATTCCTAGTTTTGCTTAACACATTCGTGACATTTAATTTAAGAGTTAGGATGACCATACAGATTGCACGGTTAAGATTACGCATGTAAACGTGTTCACGGTTGACCTTTTACTAGCTAAATAAGAGTTTTGGCCTAGAATAAAGATGGCATTTTTTTTGGTCTTGATATTTAAATGAAACCAATAAAAGACTCGCATGATCACACTTGCTGCAATTGATCTAATGTCAGACGAGCCAGGTGTTTGATACACTTGAGTGAGGTCGAGCTGAAAGGTGTGTGTGATAATGAAACTCTGTATGGATTTCTGAAGGGACCGCATGCTGTGAGATTCACAGTAAATGGGGGCTGGAGAGAAAAAAAAAAAAAAAAAAAAAAAGCAACACAGATGAAGCGCAGCAGAAACGTCCATAAATAGAGAAGACCAAATGTAATATTTTAAATCACAAAAATAATTCAAAAATTAAACGTATATCAGCTAAAACAGTCCCATTTATTTATTAACCTATTCCAAATCAAGTTTGTTTTACAGGACACCTTGGCAAGGATCATTTCAGACGAACCCGCAGCTGATTCCTTAGCCAGTGATCTCACTGCAAAGGTAGTCCAACAGATAGGACAGGCAGGGTGTGTGTGTGAATATGCATGAATAAAGATAAGATAGTAAAAAGATGGCATGACACTAAATACGTATGAAAGCGTATGCCTGTAGCTACTCAAGAGCATGTGTGTTCGAGAGCGTTAAAACTCTCAGTTTACTCCATGAGAACGTGTAACACAAAACACAAGGAATGCCACATTTGCTAATCACTGTTAATAGCTAAACCTGTCTAGCCTACTTGGTAAAAACTACTTAATGCACAACATCATGAACGAAGTAAAAGCATTCATTTGCTTAGTTATACATTCATTTGACTGAGTGGATTAGACTGTCGCTTCTCTCTTGGGTTCACAGCGAGAGCCATCTGATTTTAGATGAGTCACTGTGTAATCATTCTCAATGTCTGACACCACAGAGCAAAAATGGCTTGGTCTGTGGTTAACAGGAATGCTTGTGTTCATGGAAACCGGTACAGTCTTGGCATATAAGCTGTTTTAGTGAACAAATCCTGTGATTTATGAATGAACCACCTTGCTGTTTATTTCAGAAGCTTCCTAGAATGGTCACGACTACGTATTTAGCTGAACTTCACATCACTCATGAATTACGAAAAGTCGAAAACTGAGTATTGTGAAGGTTAGGGCTAAAATTGCATTATCTATTTTCACATTCTGTCCATCTAAGAGCATCCAACAACCTTAATGAGCTTCGTTTTTATAATCAAACAATTAATGAGATTGCCTGGAGCATCCGTCAACGTCACTGTACTTCACTCGATTTCGTTCTGATCAGAGGACACCCTGAAAACTGCAGTGGCTGCGAGCTTCTGATAAGCTCTCTGCTTTAAATGCTCATTTCACTTAAATTTACTATCATAAAGTGAGAGTTTTGGGACAGATGTGGCTCCGTTTCCTCCGTCAAAACCAATGACACAGTGACCCAATCACTGTCGGGTGGTCTGATGCCGCCAGGCAGTGGAGGATATACACACCCTTCAACAGGCAGCATAGAAACTGATGCTTTACCACACTGACTGACTCAAAATCGCTACAAAATCATTCACATATCACAACATTGAAGCTATAGGACAGCTCATGACTGTACGTTCCATGTTAACATTATCACAATAACAGTGAGAGAGCCCAGATACTGTTCCAGCCTACATGACTGCAAAGCACAAATTAATATTACCAACAGGTTTACTCTGAATGGTGCAGGAAGACGAGTATCACATACGATAGCATCATACTCATTTGAACTATCAAATAAGAGTCGATTATACATAAAGCAGTTAACTCTTATATAAGATCAAATAAATCGTCTATACAAGTACATAAGACTAGAAAAGAAGCGGTGCTGGTGAGGTGTACGGGGATGGATGGATATGTATGATGTACGGAGCGCAGGTGCAGTGTGTGTGTGTGTGTGTGTGTTAGGATGGGCAGATGGTGAAGAAATAGTGATGGAGCCTCTGTTCTCCAAACCCACCACATATTTAAGCGTACCACATCCTTTTCTACATGAGGTTCCCCTTAAGGAGACTCAAAGCAGGTTTACGTGAATGAATATCGCGGAAGGTGATTCTCTATGTCAGCTGGAGATTTTTCCGCAGTGGCCGTAAGAAGAGTCGCATATTTCACCGACGCACCCTTAAAGACGAGCACTGATCTACCCGCGTACGCGGTCAGAACGCGACGCGACAAACCCGAACGCTGGCATTTTAATCAAGGAAGATGTGTACATTACACTGGCGCGCATCCTATTTGAATATTACACGAACCGACATCGCGCACTTGCAGTGTACACAGCTTCTCTGATTTATAATGGGAGCGTTCCTGTCGCGTCGCTTCAGCGTTGATGGGGTATTAAACTGAGCCCCCTGAGAGAAGGCGGACGGCCGTATCGATATAAAAGCCGCAGTGCATCCAACACGAATAACGGCGTTTACTCACTTTATAGAAGATCATCTTTAAAGTGCCGTAGAAACCCATGGTGATGGTGATGACGATAATCCGGCTGTGATTCACTGAGAGTCGATGAAGAATTTATGGAAATATATCTGCGTGATAAGGGCTCTGCTAATCCCGGATAGATCCGACAGGGACATACTCATCCACGGACGGATGCATATGAAGCCGAACGGAAGAAACCAGCGACTCGCCCGTCTGTCTCATTGACCGTCCTCTGAGCGGACTGACTGAGCGAACAGAAGGAGAGAGACGGGAGGGGAGGAGAGATGAAGACAGAGCGAGAGCGAGAGAGAGAGACCCTGCCCTCTTCAGAGCCTCCCTTCTTCCTGACACCCAGCACAAAAACCTGGACTTTCTATTACTTTATTAATTACGTGTTTTTAAGGTTTGGTTTGAGTTTTTTTTTTTTTTTGGCGAAAGTAGGGACGGGAGTATCTAATTTTTTTAATTACGTTCCTGTGTTCCTACAAGATTTTCTGAAATATATCTAGAAATCTTGAGATTTTACACGCGTGTGCGCTATACTAGCTATATATAAAACAAGGATTATATCAACTTGAATGGATTTTCTTGTAATGCTGGGCAACGATTTATTATGATACAGTAGAAACGCATATATTAATATGTACACAAAAACTTATTTTGGATGTGATTATCGCGATTAATCGTTGCCCAGCACTACTGACAACTACGGAAGTGAGGCATTTCATGGACATGAACTATTATAATTTACATGCGTGAAGCATCTGGGAACGCCATTTCATTAGATTTGTGAGGTAAATATTTTTTTTTAAACCGACGCAAACACATAATACATCTTTCTCAATATGCTGTTATGGCGATTAAAAAAAAAAAAAAAACCTCACTCTTACACAATTGGACGTCAACATCTTCACGAAATTACAGTGGATGCAGCATTTCTGTCGTAAAAAGGGCCAAATATTAGTAATTGAGCGGATATTTGAATTCAAAATTAAATATTAAATAAGGATTAGGTTTCCTGTAAAGTGTAAAAACAATCGTCAGGCCATTGGCGCCCTCTGCAGTCATTTTGTAATGTACATTAGCTTTGTTGTTTATAATACATTATATATTTTAACAGTTTTGTTCAATAAAACTATATAAATATATATGCTTTTGAACTATATTTGAACTATTTGCCTTATTGCTATTATAGATCTGTTTTAAGTAATTTTAAAAGCTATTGTTTGCTTAGGTCTATTTTTATTACCACAAAAAAAAAAAAAAAAAAAAAAAAGATTATCTCAATTAATCGTCATAATAATCGATTACTTGATTACTAAAATAATTATTAGTGACAGCTCTATTGACAACTATATATTACTCCATATTACAATGCTGCTTTTGAAATACCCATACATGAAATATTGAAATTAATTTTTGGAATGAGAATGAAGCTGATGAACTTGGTGTTTATTTTGTGATAATGACTGTCTGACGGTACACTATCCTGCTTATTACACGGCTGCTTAAATAAATAGACATAAAATATTGATTTGAGCTGAAATTAATTTATTAGCTTACTTGCAGAGACGGCGGTGAGACAGAACACAAACACTGCTGTGTAGGAAACAGATTTCCCAATTGAGTGGATCAGTTACACAGCGGCTGTCCTAGACAACAGACATTATTCAGAATATTTGACCTCTGAATACTGCAACTGACAAATCGAAATCAAGTATTCCAGAGAGCCCTGCTATAACTGTGTAACATTATTAACAAAACAAAAATGGACAGAAATGAATTGCTGGCTCTCAGGAGGATACACTGGGATCACAAAAAGGGATCAGATGACAGGTTTACTGCAGATGAGGAAGTGAATGGTGCAGCTCAGTGAACAGGGCTGTGCATGCAGCCAGAGGACGAAAGTGTAAGAGCCTGAGATTATATTCAACCGAAACCGGGTGGTGCACGCCTTCTACTTGTTGCGGTTCCTGAGCCCGCCCCATAGCCGCCGAAGACGATTGCCGGCGGCCCCCCCTCTTGTTATTTCCATCAGACTGAGCAGGTGGTATTTGGCACACGGTGTGGTTTTGTGTGTGGACTGGATGATTAAAGATCGCCCAAGCATAGATAGACATAAGGGTTGTGTAAAAAAACAAACAAAAAACTTAACTGAAACATATGCATACACATACTAAAGTACACAGAGTTGTGCCGTTTAGTAAGCAGCACCACAACTAGAAAGCAGTAAACTAGTAAAGAAAAATCTGTAACGCTTCACAATACGGTTCTAACATGAACTAACAATGAAAAATGCTCCTACAGCATTTATTATTCTTAGTTAATGTCAGTTTTGACATTCACTAATACATTATTAAAATCAAAAGTGGTATCGGTTAATATTTAATGGGCCTGAGGTAACGAACTAACAAGGAACAGCATTTTAATTACTGTAACTAAAATGAACAAAGATTAATACTGTAACCAATGTGCTGCTCATTAACAATAAGCAACATTAACTAATAAGAACTTGCTGTAGTGTTACCAACAATTTTGTTGGTACACCATGTGACAAAAAGGTTTCCTACAAATCAGACACATAGCTCTCGTTTACTCGTAAGATTTTTTTTGATCATTTGGAAAAATTCCTACTAAAGATAAAGGAGGTCACATAAGGAGGTGACTGCTCGTCATCTATTTTGTTCCTGTGACTCACTGAACAAGTCGAGACATGTCTCAGACACCTCAGTGATGTTATACTGAACCACCCTGAGTACCTTATAAGAACAGAGGACCATGATAAATGTTAAATTATGTTCTTTAGCACTTTCAGACACATATTCAGACTTCATTTCGTTTAATAGCACTCAAATGTATTTAGTACGACTGAAGTTACATCCCTGATGTATTTTAATTATGTCCAGTGTAAGCAGTTCTTACAATTTAATTACTAATTTACTTAAGTCTAATTACTAATCGGTCTATACAATGCAGTTTCAGTAAAAGTCAACCAATCT
Source organism: Labeo calbasu (assembly GCA_019740295.1). Lineage (NCBI taxonomy): Eukaryota > Metazoa > Chordata > Actinopteri > Cypriniformes > Cyprinidae > Labeo > Labeo calbasu. The sequence continues at coordinate 42,507 of JAHKKF010530736.1, forward strand.
AAAACTCAGACGACAGATCCGTTCAGTCACAGAAACCGAGAGAACACTGTCACTGAAGCTTAACAGCACACAAACACCAAGTTTGTGTTGTGGCTTTTGTTCACAGGTAACAAGCCATGTCATCCATTTACTAGCGCACAGAACAGCCATGAGCAAGCAGACAGAAGTTGTCATGCTTCAAACCCAACCATTTCATTACACTTTACCAAAATGTGTTTAGATCAAACAAACCAGCAAGTGTGATGCAGCCAGACTAAACAAACCTCAAGGGACTGTGGTTGGTGTTGCAATGCTCATTAAAGCCTAATCAAGGCAAATGAAAAGTGGAAATGTATCATGGAAGTGTTAGCAAATGTGATCTTTGCCATTTGCCTGACATTCATTAGAAGAAGAACAGAACAGGATTAATAGGGCACCTACTTGTGAAACAATCAGCATGGCATTAAACACCACCTATTGACTGCCAGAGGCTAGGTGCTCCAAATAACACCAAACTAAGTTAACTCTGCATGTAAGCAAGTTGTTAGTTGAGTTAGCCGTTTTAACAACCACTTTCGAATCAACGTCCTCATCTCCTCCTCTGAGTAAGACTGATTTTCAGAGAAATCCATTTAGGGTATAACATTGTTGCCTCATGCTGATAATGAAAGCACAGGTGTACGAAACTGTATTAATGAATTTTGTTTACAAAGTGTGTGGTTGCTCAACACTGTGAGCAGTGAGAAAATGCTTGAAAGCAAGGTACGTACTGGAAAACAAAACTTGTGGGTTTAGGCTTGCTGGCACAGGTTTCTTAGATTGTTCCCTTTGCACTTAAAAATATAAATAAATAACACAGTTAATCTTTTCAGCTGCAGCCATACTGCATTCTGCAGGGAGAAGACCACGCTGAGTTACTGCGACCAAGCGTTAGGGACAAAATTGCACCTGTCAAAAGTTTCCAAGCAATTTGTTGATGAATTGCTAGGAAAAACTCTTCATCTTACACGGGCTCCAATGAATCTATGTCCTGAAGCCAATGAAACTCGAGAGCGAGAGAGCAACTATAAGGAGCCGTTACGCCAATAACCTTGGCAGCAAGGTCTGTATGAAATGCAGAGGAATTGTATTATGACAAACTTGGGATATTTCTTTGCGATCCCTTGTAAGTTGTAACACTTGTCTCTGTCCTTCACCAACTGTGTTTTGTTGGAATTCATCTGAAAACACAGGTGTGATGATCACCTATCTCTCGACTGTTAAAACATCACTATGGCAACCTCTAAACAAACTGCAGCGCCTATGTATGTTGTGTGTGTGTCACTGGGAGTTTGTGTGTATAAAGCTCGCTCTCTCCGTAGACAAAAACCCTCCTAAACTTTACACAGCGGATAGGAATGTGTGGCATGTGAGAAGGTCCTGCCCGTGTCTTTTGAAGAGACTCTGACCCCCCCGCGTTCACAATGGAGAATTAACCGACTCCATGGCGAGAGACTTTCCCCCTGATATGCAACTGCAAAAAACAGGTGCTTTCCTGGGAACGCTTGGGTTGTAAAGTCCATTTTGTTATCTCTCCATTTCATGGATTTTAGAATGATACGGATATGCTTAAGGCAATGTGACAGACTTATGATAGATGGCCCACAACAATGTTATACTGTTTTAGAAAAGGCAGCAATGAAAGTTCCAAGAAACTGTTAATTCCTTAAGACACCATCACAAATCAAGCAGGCAAAACACCAAGAACATGCTGCAAACAGGATGACAGCTTGTGAAAATTTGTGGATGCTACAACAGCTAGTAGATGAAGAGTCCAAAGCCATAATGCTCATGTTTTTGGCCTGGATCTATTGAATTGAATTAATTTTGGGACAAAGTCAGTCTTAACATCATAATGAGGAAAAAAGAATGATGAAGAATAATGAAATTCTTGGAAAGAAATCCTTATTGGATAGTTTGGCATGCACTATTTTGTCTTTACATAATTACCTTCAGAAAAAAATGTTCGCCATGATCATGGGGTTTGACTGAAGTACAGAAATACGTATAAAAAAAAAAATATCTAATGATAGAGAGATTTCTTGAAGACCCTCATGACTCAAATTGAAAATGTCAACTCAGCATGAACACAGAGGCCTATAAGAACTTGGCACATGCATTTTAAACTAAATTTTTTTTTTAAAAGATGTTTTCCCTTTTCAATTTCAACCTTGGAGATTTTTGTCATTGACCCTGAATCATTCAAAATTAACAAAGAATTAGCTCATTTCCAGAATAAAAATATAGTGTTAATTTAATCACCATGTCATCCAATGCGTTCGTATCTTTATTTCTGCAGTCAAAAAGAAATTAAGGTCATGAGAAAAACATTCCAGGATTTTTCTCCATATAGTAAACTTAAATGGGGATCAACAGGGTTGAAGGTCCAAATTGCAGCTTCAAAGGGCTCTACGCGATTCCAGACGAAAAACAAGGGTCTTATCTAGTGAAACAATCTGTCATTTTCTTAAAACAATTCAAATTTACATACTTTTTAACCACAAATGCTCATCTTGCACTAGCTCTGTGATGCGCGTTCGTCTGTGCACTTCAGTTCAAATGTAGGCTAGGGCGAAAAACTCTCTCATTTTCTCAACTTCAAAATTGTCCAACATAGTTGTTTTGCATTTTTTTGCAAAGGGCTTTTGACTTTCTTTGCATGTTCCCTTTGGGAAACACTGAGTCCGTACTTCTGAGTCCGTACTTCTGCCTCCTTCTGCCGCCTTGTGGTTAAAAAGTATATAATTTTTTTTTTTTTAGAAAATGACCGATTGTTTCTCTAGACAAGATTCTTATTCCTTGGCTAGGATTGTGTATAACCCTTTTGAAGCTGCATGGAAACTTCAATTTGAACCTTCAACCCGTTGATCGCCATTGAAGTCCATCATGGAATATTATCCTCAAAAACCTTAATTTCTTTTCCACTGAAGACAGACAGACATGAACATCTTGGATGACATGGAGATGAGTAAATTATTAGAAATTTTTATTCTGGTAGTGAACTAATCCTCTAAAAAACAGAGAAGCATGAATCAAAAAAAAGCGCTAAAGCATTCCCAAACATCATTTAGACATTGTAAATTTGACCTTTTTGAAAACAAAATGGAGGACACGCAGTGTCTTCCCCTATGAATGGGCAACCGGTGCGAAGCGAGAATGCGCACATTCCAATCGGGCAGATGACATAGAGGTTAATGAATTCGCCTGCGGACTGCAATGTCCTACGAAGCACAATGATACCATCTGCTCCTGACCTGAGCATTTAGCCTCCAACTTGACAATAAGCCCCTGATCCATCACGTTTGATTGGGTCATGACGAATAATGTTCAGGCAGCATCACACATGGCTGGGTGATGATGAGCCGAAATGATACACAGGTCATTGTCCAATTTAGGAATTGGATAAACAACAATGGCGGGAAAATTAAACCAGATGTGTGCAAAGCATAGAAGAGCAGAGGGAAATTACTTTTGTGATTTCAGGAAAAATCAATTGACCTAAGATGGAGAAGCAAACGCAATGTAACAAATATTATTACAAAATATCCTCTAAACAGGATTTGCAATTTCTTAGAATTTTACAATTACTACAATCAGAATGAACACAGATGGGCTTTAGTCTCTTAACTCTAATTCCTTTATGAGAGATGGCAAAATATCATCATGGTCTGATGCAAAGGTTTTTCTCAATTAGCCATAGCGCCATTTAGTACGACATGTGCACCCAACATTGGAAAAATCAATTACATCTGGGTCATATATGCAAATGTTTTCTTCATTTGCTCCATTTGTTCCAAGAACTGAAATATTTAAGCACACATGCTCACTGACCCTTGCACACTGATCTAATCTTGCAATATGACTGTCATAAATTCTTTGCAAACATACTGACTCATATGTTGACTATCACGCAATAAAATCTAAATAGAGATTTTTGTTGGTAGCAACAGACAGGGTAAGGAATTTTCTTCCATTATTACAAACCCCAAAGAGTTGTTCCGCTTCTAGTATCGACAGCAGAATTGTAAAGTCTTAAAGCAAAAGAAACATCCATTAGTTTGTGGGCAAACGTTTTAAAACAGCAGGAAAGAGGACTACAAAAATCTCCAGGTGTTGTTTTCCTATCTGAGGACTGTAATTTTACCCGGCCTGTAGTAGTAATGTTGGGTAATTAGTGGGGACAGTGGCTACTGCTTTATTTTTCCAGCTGTTTGTGAAGTTCAGAAGCTCTCCATGCTTTAAGTTATAGTAGCTGTTACTGACTGCTCACAGACTGGTTCCTCAGCATTCTTGTGGACAGGGAAAAGAGCCTAAGGCAACACCTTACACTGCAAAAGATTTAAATTTTAAAGCAGGAGTGTCCCATCCTGCTCCTGGAAGGCCACTATCCTGTGGAGTCCTAATTATCCTAATCCTAATTAAACACCTCCGAAAGAACTAATGAAGGGATAATCAGAAACTTTAAGCCAAGTGTGTTGGGGCAAGTTGAAGCCAAACTCTACTAAACACTAGGCTTCCAGAAGCAGGACTGGATACCCTTCTAGAAAACCTCAATGTGACAAAACTGAGGTGCTGACCTTATAGTAATACAGTGAGCGGATATGATAAGTTAACCCCTCCCTTGATAGCTTGAAATGAACCGTAACAGAGGGGCAGCAGTCAGTCCTGCACAACATGAAAGAACAAACTGTTAAAAGCTCCACTTTTGACCCTCCATGTTGCAGTGAAAGACAGGATTCTTCAAAGGTGCGGTGACCTTTAGCATAGCAGATTCCCACAGAAAGTCTTGCCCTGATCTGGTTTCACATGATGATTTTCAGGCCACTCCAAGAGCGTTAAACATAGGTAATGTGAGGAAAGAGATGTGAAGAGCTCATGTCAACTGGAAACACAATGAAAGTCTAACTTTTTCTTTTTGAATGAAGTTTAAAAGCCAAACTGTATTACTTGCCCAACTCTGAAACTTTGTCAAGGATGTGAAACTTTCACATCCAAGTCTCTAAAGTCAGAAAGGCAAATATTTTGTAGCCAACACAATTAGTGAAAAAATGTCAAAGCATGACAGCAAAATCCCACATAACGGGTGAAATTTGTATGATGTTTTATCTTAAGACAGTTGCCTAGGGTCTGCTCAGAGCATGTGCATATAGATTTGTAAACCGATGCAATCTAGTGCCACTGCAGTTATTGATATTCTAGCTGAAGATGTCCTTTCATCTCCCACTTTGATGAGTCACATTGTGCAGATACTGCAGACAAGTCCAGATATAACATCTCTGACCATCTTCCTTATTAAAAGAAAGTCTCATTAAAAGCTGACCTTTCATGGGCTGTTTGTTTTTGTGGCGACACACTTGAGAAGTGACCATTTTTTTAGAATCTGTGACCGCAGCAGTGCGTGCGTGTGTGTGTGTGTGTGTGAGTGTGAGAGAGAGAGAGAGAGAGAGAGAGAGAGAGAATAAGAAAGTAGTCAGCCATGGAAGGTCATCTAACACTATGCAGAAAATGATGATTACCACTAACAGATAAAAATAGACCTAGATTACAGACCTGGAGCTCCACTAACAATGTTTTGTACTCATGAATGCATTTAAAACTGAAGAAAGGAGACATGAAGTCTGTGGGGCGAGAGACTGCTGTGGTCTTGAAACCTCTATGTGAGCCAAACAACGAGGATGGGAATCTTTAGGCACCTCACAATCCGATCCAATTCTGATTCCTGGAATCACAATCCAATTCCAAAATGATTCTTGATCTACACGCAAGCCAAAACTTATTCAGACACCTTCAACATTTCTCACATTATCAGAGTTTGCTCACTACAGTTTAGAAAATGATAATAAAAAACACAATTAAACCGTGTCAGAACAAATTCATCTTGATAATGTCAGATAACTTTGACAAATGTATATAATGGATTACAACCAAGCAAACTTCCGACAATTGTAAGCAAGACAATATTTACACAATTATCAATACTTTGCTGACCAATTACCAAGCAATGCTTAATTCTGCAGTAACGCAGGTCACTTCAGCAGCTAAAGAAAAAAACACTTAAGCAAAACATGGTCAGGTCAAAGTGTCTGAATTTCTGGTCCCAAATTTTTAAGTTTTACTGGTAGTCCACTGTATGAAGAACTTTTAGGTATAATATGTCAAAGTTTACTTTATCTTGCTATCCTCACTTACATAAATGAACTATAGTGTCCTGCACTCAGTAGTAAAAAAAATATATATAAAAAATTAAATCTGATGTCTGAATAATTTTTGGTTTGACTGTTTATTTTTTTATGAATTAAGAGTTTACCGACTTTGAATATGAAATTTGCAAATATTTTAAAATTACTTATATATCCACCTTTTTCTTCTCGTGAGAGTGGGCATGGCAAATTGTGAATTTTATGGGTCTGGCTTCCGGTCTCAACCACGTCCAGCTATTTTTAACTGTACAAAATAGCTTGTTTTGCTGCTTGATATTGCAAATTGATGTGTCTTACCATATTAAAATATATTAATTATGAACACACCGGTCTGTAGTGCAAACAGTTTTATTGTTTACTGCACATTGCTATTCTTCTTGTTATTTCCTTATAGCGGACAATGAATGAAGAAAATGTAAAAGTAAAAGGTGGATAAAGTACTTATATAAGTAGTATAGTAGTACTTTACTATAAAAAAGCAAAAACAATTCTTGATCTACATTGTTTAATGAATTGAGACTTTACCAACATATTTTTATAATTACTTACAGAAGTATAGAGGCTGCATTCATGCTAATGCATAGATCTATTTGAACATTTCTGATGTTTTGTCCTGTCCATAACTGACTGTATTTTCATTTATTTTACATTATAAAAGCATTCTGAAATTCAACTGCATTTAACTGCTGTTGTATGTGTATTTGTTTATAACTGACAGCAAGCAGAACACAACCATCTCTAGTGCTATCAATGCGAGAAAATAAATAAGCTTGGAATCGATTCTGATATTGTTGAATTGTTGAAGAAAGACTTACAACTCATAAAAAACCCATAAAACAGGCCCATGCTCACAGCTAAAGAAGAAGAAAAAAAAAGGAAATACCCCCTACACCAGCTACAAGTTCTAACACTCAATGAGGAAGATGAACTTTATGGAAGGAGATGAAAGATTGTTCCATTAGCACATTTACTCTACTTCGGCAGTACTTTGTCGTCTTCAAGGAAACTTGTGTGATGGATTTGGTGTATCCAGAGTTGGATGTACCTGAGCAAAATTTTAAAGTTCTAGAGTTTGTGAAAGTGGACAAACCGATGGAGTACAGGCCTGGAGAAGTTAGAACTTCGGGAAACCAATCTCATGAACCACAAGTAAACAGCCTGTGCTCTATGCTGCACGTTTCAGTGTGATGTATGGCCTCACAGGTGAGTCAGAGATGCTCTCACGTGGAAGGAATGCAGGTGGAACAACTTGGCTAAACAAGTGTGCAACACTTGCTAGAGATGTCTGCCCAAAAATAAGCATTAACTAATTTAGCACTCATTTACAATGGCCTTTGTGAGAAGTTTTATTCTTGAGTAGGTAGTCACTTAGAAGACACTTCAATCTAAAGTGACTTGCAGTACACATTTACAGGGACAGTCATTCTGAGTGATAGAACATTAAGGGTGCAATGGTGATGGTTCAATGTTTATGGAATGTTGTAGACTTGAATCAGCAACCTTTCAATGACCAACCCTGAGCACATAGTATGCGTGACCCTGGACCACAAAACCAGTCATAAGGGTCCATTTTTAAAAAATTAAGATTTAAACAAATACAAATATTGAGAAAATTGCCTTTAAAGTTGTCCAAATCAAGTTCTTAATGCATATTACTAATCAAAAATGAAAGTTTTGATCCAGGGTCACATATGATTTTTATGGACACTTATCAGATTGTTCGATATGATCCCAGTGAGATTTTAGGTAAAAGCCATGGCACACTGTCCAAAAATCAACAGACTTTTATATCAGACTGTGATACACATCACAGCCATGAATGTAGTCCTAATCGACAAACTGACAGAACATAGGAACAGTCACATGTCACGACTAACATGAAAAACATTTCCAGCTATGAAGGTGGAACTGAAAAAAACTAACTTGTGGTTTAACTACTAGACAGGTCTTAATCCAGACCTTTAGGCTGAAACATGTAAACCTGCGTTAATGCAGAGAGCATGTTCAGTCTTGTTGCTGCTGTCATTAGGTGTTTCCTCTTACACTAGCTCCCATTCCAGACACTCCAGTCGGGCTGGTATAACACATAGTTTTTGGCGCTGAGGGAGGATCAACCATGTGGTTAAACCACAATTGCAGCTCTTTCACATCCATGTATGCTGACGCTGATTCTAAACCAGTTTCACCTCTTTAAACCTTACTCCTCCACAAAAAAGAAGCGCCAAATCTGATCAGATATCAGTGTCAAACTTCCATCACAAGGTTCTTTTCATAAGAACAACCTTTGAAATGAGGAATGGAAAAATACCTAAAAAAAAAAAAAAAAAAAAAAAAAAAAACCAACACCTTGGCAAAGAAACAAACGGTTTTTGACTTTTGTTTTGGATGGTGTGTCTGTTGAAGTCAGATGATGTAACACAACAGCAACACTGGCCTGTCTCGATGTTAAGTGAAAGACATTGCAACTTTAACACTAGACGATTAAAAGAAGAATATTATGGAATATCATGAGTATTTCCCCTATTTGGAACAGAATTGTGTTCTTGCTCTGGTTGGCTGCACAAATATTGACAAAATGTAGTTCTACTGACTCAAGTCCAGTCAATTTTTCTGTAGACAGCTGTCAGAGCTTCAATCAGTGTAAACCAATAAACAAAACCTATTACAATGACTTCATTCAAGAGCACAAGTAAGAGTAGGCGTGACTCCAAAATAACAGTAAGGATCAGATTTAGCTCAATTATGGAGCAGTGCCTGTGGCGAAGGTTTAAAACGCTAACCACACGCAAACAGAAAGAGTAAACACAAGCAGGCTCCTCAAGAGCCTCAGGACAGACCTCAGGGGTTGGAGGAGTTCTCGCTCGCTCCGTTATCTCAAACAGCTTTCAGACAAACAACTCAAATTAAGCACATGTTGTTAAAAAATTGGTGTGGCCTGCTAGGAAAGGTGCTATCTTTTTAATTGCACATACAGGACTTAATTACACATGGTTTGAATTTGGAGCGAGATTAATCACTTAAGGCACAGAGGCACAAACCACTGTCCCACGAGACATAAGAGAGACCCGTGACTCTGGGTCAAGATGTGAGAGTGTGATGAAGTAATTACTTTCAGTCAGGCCCTGTAGGACAAAGAGTGACAGCCACTAACGGGATGATATCAGGTGTTTGGTTACATCTCCAGAGGGTTGAGAGAGCAGTCAGTCACGAGCGGAGACACTCCCAACCTAATACCACGGGTGACGGCTTAAGTAAGGGAGGAACAAATGTGGCAATCAAAGAGACAGAATGAGGTACTGAGTCAGACAGCAGGATGAAATTAAGCTATGATGAATAAAGATATCCAGTCTATGCTTTATTTAATACTTTGTGCATTTGTTTGATGCGTTGAATGACACTTCACAGACTGAGTGTATAGCACATTGCCCTCATTTGAGTTTACAGGACGAATTTCATGGTAGCAACATTCTCAGAAATAACAGATGGCAATGCAGAGACAACACAAGTTAAACAAGAAATTCTTTATGCTTTATAAAATTTATTTAAAATCGCATGTGTTTGTTTTGGCTTAATAGTCAACTGTTAACGTGTGACCTGGACCATAAAACCAGTTGTAAGTAGCACGCGTATATTTGTAGCAATAGCCAAAAATGCATTGTATGAGTCAAAATTATTGATTTTTCTTTTAAAATCATTATGATATAGAATAAAGATCATGTTCCATAAAGATATTTAGTAAATTTCCTACCATAAATGTATCAAAACCTATTTTTGATAAGTAATGTGCATTGCTAAGAACATCATTTGGAAAAATTTAAAGGCGATTTTCTCAATATTTTTTTTTTGTTTTTGCACCCTCAGATTCCAGATTTTAAAATTGTTGTATCTTGACCTAACAATCATACATAAACAGAAAGCTTATTTATTCAGCTTTCAGATGACGTATAAATCTCAATGTCCAAAAAATTGACCCTTAGGACTGGTTTTGTGGTCCAGGGTCACATATTGTTTGGATATTTTTGTTCTTTGCGCATAAGGCAGGGCTCTACGCTTACTTTTCTTTCTAGGAGTGCTTGTGCTCCTAACTTAAAATACTGTATGTAGGTCAAAATTTCAGATTTCAGAATTCAAAATTGGAATTTTGTTTTTACTTTTGTAATGGCATTTTTCTAACTTTATTGAAAGTATGTAATCTTGTCAGAAATGTAAAAATATATATTTTATAAGCTTTTTAAAATTTATAATTGAAACAACAGAATAAGAACAAGCAGAATAAGAATAAGTTACCAATCGAATGAAATCTGTATTAATTTGTACTGCACAAAACACCACAAAAGTGGCTTGTAGATATATTTTCATATGTTTAATGAGGCTCAGAGGTGGCATGAGTGCAAATCAAATTCATTAACTGGTGTTGAGATTAATGTTTTAAATATACAGTTTTGAACATAAAAATATTAAATGGTTTTAATAACTGAAAAGATACTTTAAAAATGAAACTAAAACTACCAGTTGGTGGTGGCAAGTCACTGATTTAATTACTGAATCATTCATTCACTTGATTCGTTTGAACCGCTAATTCATTCAGAAATAAAGCAACGTCTTTATGAATGGGAAATCGAATCATTGACTCACTAGATTTGTTTAAAAACGCACGTTCATTCATAAAACTGTTTGAATGGAGATGCGCAGTGGCTCAGTTGTGACTTGTTTCAAAATATTTTTGATGACGAAATAATGCAAAAACAGGCAACAGTGTTATAGTCAGACAATGTAAGTCACTTAATATTAGCTTCTTGTTTATTTAACTGTTGTATTAAATCAATATCATTTACAAACTCCCTTAAAAATCATTAAAAGCTGTCACTCATCTTAGTTCATCGCAATCTCACAAAGTTCCATTATAACTGACGAAGCTCTCTACACTGCACAATGAATCTCTTATTTACACTCTCTCTGCACTTGGTTTATGAAAGGATTTGTGAGATATGTCTGTGATACATTACTCAACATTGCTAAAACACAGTAATCTTTGAAGCTCCATCCAGAATCCTGGATTAGCGCAAACCCAAATACTTTATGCTGATCGGGTCAGTCGGACTGGTGCTCCTAAATATTTTTTCATAGTCGCACGCAGTAGTTTTCAGTTCGTAGAGCCCTGTAAGGTAGTGGTCAAACTCTTGAGTCTTTCCATAGAGATTGCAAAGATAATTTAATTAAAAAGCTTGGTGCTTTACTCTGCCTCAGAAAGTACAGACTCAGCTATTTTGACCGACCTCCCTTTGAATTTGTCTAACAGAACTGAAGTGAAGATACAAAAAAAATCAGAAGCACACAACCACGCAAACAGTCTCAAAGGGATAGTTTACCCAAAAATTAAAATGATCATTAATTACTCACCCTCATGTTGTTCCAAACCCGCAAGACCTTCGTTCATCTTCGTAACACAAATTAGGATATTTTTAATCAAATCTGAGAGCTTCCTTGTGTCAGCAGCACCACATGTATACACTGTGGTACTCTTGTGAATGGTGGCAGGGACTGACCAGGAAGAGTCGAAATTGTTGAATATTGTTATTTTTGTTTTCTTTGAGCACAAAATGTATTCTCATACTGTAGCTTCATAACATCACAGTTGAACCCATTGATGTCACATTGATTATTTTAACGATGTTCTTACTACCTTTCTAGGCCTGGGAACTTTTTAGTGCATTGCGGTCTACGCAGGGTCAGAAAGCTTTTGGATTATCAAAAATGTCTTAATTTGTGTTACAAAGATGAACAAAGAAGGTCTTATGTGTTTGGAACGACATGAATGTCAATTAATGACAGAATTTTCAATTTTGGGTGAACTAATCCTTTAAAGACTCGATGAACACTTCTACAAGCACCTCAATGACATCATTCGCACACAGACCCTTAAACCAGGTTTTAGTGAGAATGTGGAAAGAGGGCAACGTGGGCCTCAAAGTAAAAAAAAAAAAAAACGTATGGAAAAAAGCTCCATCACACCTTCCTTCAGGGTGTTTTTGTACTTGATTATAATTTCTGCTGAATTTCATGCTGAAGGAAACAGCTGGACCACAGGCATGGAAATTCACTAATTAAGACTGTTGTGATATCCATCTAAACAGTCCCTTTAACCACCCAGGACAGACAGTTCGTTACATATAAGGAACATCAGAGAGAGAGAGAGAGAAAGAAGAAAGAGAGAAAAAAAAAAAAAAAAAACACTTAACCACAATTAGATGAGAAGTACTACACTGTTTGGAGAAAAGCAGTGCCATAAGTTGTTTTTCTATTTAATGATCTCAGAAAAGCAACAGGAAATGAAGAGTGCACAAGTTCGAACGGGTCAAGATTTTCTCCGCATTAACACTTCTAAAGACAGGCTTCATGGTCCACAACAACACAAAGGCATCCTATATTATTCAAGGGAGCAATCTGCCCGTCATCAATAATAGATGTCTGCCAGTGGCAGCAGAACGTTAAGTGCTCATGTATTCTTAATGAGTCTAGGGTTGGAGAGGAACTGCGTGCCACCTCGTGTTCTAAACGGCCGCCCATGGGGAATCGTGGTTATGTATCCCTGTTAACACGCATGACTTCACCAGAACTGCCCCATCAACCTCCTCTCTCCTGAATCCAACAGCTCTGAGAAATACTCATCCAGATAGACCACACAGAGCGTTGGAGGACCGCAATGCCCGCAGCGTTGTGAGGTCCGACTATAAATGAAAAAAAGGAATGTATTGCTCATTAAAGGTGCAAGTTTCTGTTTATTCAGTGATTGGGCTTTTAGTTTCTGAAAGTTCTTTGTGGTGGTGGCATTCAAAAACCTATTGAGGAATGTAGGTATGAGCTCAAGTTTTCTATAGTGTGCTAGCAAGAGAAGACCAGAATAAAGACAAATGGCCGTTTTGAAACTGAGTGAGAGCTGGGATATAATGAACTACTTCCATTGTCTTGGGTCAGTTTGCTGAGGTCTTGGAAAATCGTGACTCGAATGCAAACCAATTGCGTTCGTCTCCTCTCTCGCTCAGCCATGACAGTCTTCAAACAGCCAGAAGTCAAGTATAACCAATTCGTAATAGAGTAATATTTCCATAATTTTATAATAGAGGTCATCACCAATAATTTCATTCTATTGTTCTGACTGCCAACATGTTTGTGTACTTTTACCAGCATAATTACTTTGTCTTGAGGGAAGTGATGTAAACGTTATAATTATTCAAATTTGATGAGAAAAAAAAAAAAATTAAAATATGGCTGCAAGCAGCGATTACCAGGGTTCAAGCACTTTAAGCATTTAAGAACATAAGAAAAAAGACATTACACATTATTTAGGAAGCCTGTAACCACCTGAATCAATTATTAAAAAAAACATTTTTGTCAAATCCTGGTGATTGACCACAGAAATGTTTTTATAACATTTATCACTGTTATAGCACCAGCTGTGGTCCGATCTCCATGAAACTTTGCATGCTTGTTTAGAATCACCTGTCACACGTACCCAGCGGGTTTTGTGAAGTTTTGAGTTTTTGTTTTGGCTTTAGGAAATATTTGGACAGGCCCCTTTCCTAAAGGACCCCGTTATAGCTTCCCAAAGGGTACATTTTTCAATTTAAAAAATGGTTTGATTGACAGCAGCGGTTGTAGAGGCAAAGTTGTTCGTAACGAGGAGGTCATACGATACGAATATTGCGTGTATGTGCGGAAAATCGCGCAATGTACAATTGTTTACGCCCTCAAAATATGCGATACCACCCCTCAGTAGCCGATTTCTTTCAAATTTCTCACAGACCTTGTTGTAGGTGATGTGAGTACTACCAACTCCTAAAGTTTCAACTCTGTGCGACTTATGGTTTGGTCTGCACGATCAGTTTTACTAACAAGAATGTGTAAAATCCAATCTTTTCCTCTTTGTTGCACATCAACACCATATGTAAACATGTAATCTGCACAAAAATTGTCAACATTCAAATTTTAAATAATCTGAAATCAGCCACTTTTGCAATTATGTAAACACTTAAACAGGCCAGCTGAAATTATAATTAAAATATTCCCAAATGAAACTGGAATCAAACAGAATCATGAGCCTGTGATTCAGAATCAAATTTAGAAATCTGTCACTACACTCTCCTAATAAGGAAGTTCAATTAAAAGCTTTCTACAACCGAAGTGCTAAATTGGTTCTGAGTTTTCCAGGGTTGTAACAGGATTCTGGATAGGCTTATTCAGAACATTTGGTAAAGTAACAAATTTATGCTGGTTTTAACATTTTGTTTAATGCTGGGGAAGTTACAGGGATGAACAAATCAGAAGGCAGCTAATGAAAACGCATCCCATATGCTACTTAGAATAGAATAAAAAGCAAATGTTGAAAAGCCATGGATATCTAGTCATAAATTTCTCCTCTGGAAGAAGCTACGACACTGAATCCTAAAAGTCTCCATGTTCAAATCTCTGCCCAGTTCCTTTAAGAGAACACTCCAGCATCTGCTAAAAATAAAACCTCTCAGACTCCTAATGATACTTCATGTCAAAGTGCATTAACATAGTGGTAAGGCAAAGCTATTACACAATGTTCTTTCATTACAAAAATTAAACGCTAAGTACTAGATACACAGATAAATAATATTCTTAATGAATCACATCTAATGATTAAAACAGTAACAAAACTGCTGGACCAGTCACAAAACTCTGACCTTTAAAAGAAACATTTCCTTTCACCTAAAAATGATAGTGCTGCACCTTATCATTCTGAAACCAATTTTAAAAAACGTTACAAAGATGAGATTAAATAAATAAATAAAAAAAGTATCCATCTTCACTTAGGGATGGATAACTAATTGAATATTCATAATTTAATAAATCACAAGGCGCTACTCACAGAAGGTCAGGCAGTAAGAAGACAGAAAGGATTTAATTATTTAAATCAGTTTTTATTTAGAATTTGAATATATTTAAATATTCTAAAATAAATGAATATAAGGGTCAGTGACATGATGCTTTAATTTTCTGTCCGATTGCTTTTTTCAGTTAAAAATTGGTTTAAATGCATTAAAAAGATGGCATATATATATGAAGTACCTCTCCTATGTATGGGCCCACTTTCACTTAAAATATCATGTGGTGCGACCAAGAAACTACCATTTTGTGACTTTTATGTTGAAATCCATTCAAAGATAGGATTTTGCATCATATAGCAATTTGCCAATGACCCATGAAAGCATCAAGCAGATTTATTACTCTTTCAAATTTGGAAAAAAACCTTTTTTAACCGCTGGTATGTAAAACTCCCAGTGAAGGGTCAACTGAGCAGCCAAGATTGGGCAAAGTTCAGTAATAAGTGGGGCCTGCAGTTAATGCCATGTGCTGCACTTTACACACGTCCCTTTAAACTGATTATTAATAATATAAAGCCTTTGCACCATTTGGAGCAACCACTCATCATGTGGTGTGACCGATAATAAGAACAACTGTATTAAAATAAAAATAAAATCTCATTTCTGTCGTTGAAACATGAACCACAATCCATTAGGTGAATGGTACATTTAAAACATTATCAGTTTTATGCAATTTACAGGAAAAATAAGTCTGCTAACTACATTTAAGGTGGAAACTTTGAAATTCTAAAACAAAAATATGAGATCATCATTTACAAAAAAATCAATATAAATGCAAATACTTTGTCTCTAAACACTTTAATTACTGGGAATATCTAAAAAAAA